>JAPMOR010064619.1:1519555-1535540 GCA_026543865.1 Argiope aurantia | reverse complement strand
TATATATATATATATATATATATATATATATTGTTACGAAATTTCCGGGTTCGTTTGGATAGTGGAAGTGATATGGTGTGGAGAACGCTCAATCAGCAGGCGGCAGTAGAAAAAAAAAACAACGACGTTTATTTACTCGAAGACAGGACAGCACAAAGACGGCAACTATATACAGTACAGAGAAGACAATTATCTTCAGCCGAGACGTGCACACAACAAGACTTTACTGCAGACAGTAGCACACAGCTTAGTTCTGCACTAGCTTGACTCCGTCGCTGCTCTACTAATCTCTGGAAGACTCGTTCCTCACCGTCGATTCCGACTACTCTCCCTGGCAGCTGCAGACTGCCTCCTTTTATAGGTCTCAGGAGGCGGGGCTAGAAGCCTCTCAACTAATCAGGAACTTTCGAGACGTATCTCGGTTCCCAATGGACGGATCGGGAAAATTCTCGATGTTTCGGGTATAATCTATTTTGGCGCCAAAATTTCCAAATTCATCTCCAAGCCGCCAAATGCTCGCCAAGTTTGTCGCCAAACTCTGGGACCTCTGACGCGACACCCGGACTCCATCCAATACAGATGACTGTAAAACGGTCTTTCTGATGATGTTACCAACTATGCTGGGAAGCAGCATCACAGATTCGTAACAATATATAGGAAGAATGTGAACTAATAGTAGGAAATGAAAAAAAAAAGACAAAATCTTGTGTTATTAAAAATAAAGCGTGAAATAAATCTGGTTCTATTAGAATTACTCAACCATGCCCATCTGTCTCAGAATCAATGAATATAGATGATGAGAGCACAGCTTATTACACAAAGGAATCGAATGAAAGTGAATTTATTCGGAGATAACCATTTTACCTTGTTCGGCGTATTGCAGAATTTTAACCTTTACCAAGTACTGAACAAAATATATTTGATTTAAGTTTTTTTATATATAAAATAATTTAATTAGAGTTTCTGTATTTGGCATACTACATTTCATTCTTACAAGTTTTTTTTATCTGGTTTTTTTTTCTTTTTCGCTTACGAATTATATAAAGAGAAAGTATTGCAATCTTCAAACAAATTCAACAATCAAATTTTGACAAATTTCCACATTCTAGACCTCCTAAGTACGAAAGTAGTTTTGGAATTATGACTGTCAGCCTTTGAATACGATTACTTCAAAACATTTTGACCTAGAACAATGAAATTTGGCACTTAGTTTTTGAACCAAATTTTTAGATTTTTATACCAATTTACCAATTTTATACCAATTATAGATTTAGATACCAAATTTCGAAAGAAATGCTTTAATAGGAAAGTCCGTTTGTCTATTCAAGTGCAAGCGAACAAGATAACTTCAGAAAGGTAAAGAGAAAATATCTGACACAAAGATGCATTTAACTTGCAGAGCCGCAGAATAAATTTTGAATCAAATCCATCAGCAGGTTGACCGCGTGTCGTCCTGTACATTCATATCATGCAATGTGATAACTTGCATGCAAAACAGCTATTCAGATAAATTAAATTTGGTATGTGTTTTTGTAACTAAAACTATAGCTCTGTACCAAATTCAGGCTTCAACTAATAAAAAAAAGCATCCAATATTTTTTAAATTTTTTTATTAGCCGTCTTAGGCTACCAGCCGGTTCGCCAGTATTAATGATCGTTAAAATTTTCAATTAAATATTTTATGTAACTTGATCTCTTAATTGCGTTTTCTGAAAAATATTTTTAAGCTTCAGATTTTGATAGTTATACAATTCAGTCATATTATTATGTAGCCCTTAAACAGCTCTATTCATTATACTACTTATTTCTCTCTTTAATTTTCTGTCAGCGTCCATAAAATGTCAGCTTTAAATTAGAATAAAAAGGTAAATTGCAATTAATAAAGAAACATTTTTACTGAGACCAGCCATGTCTTTTTTTTTTTAAACTGAAAACAGAGTTGTGCGGCACTGAATTTTTATGTGCATTACAGAATAATTTACATCATATCTTAAAGAATTATTCAACAAAAATTTCTCTGATTCACCGTAAAATTCAGTTTTTAATTTTACTTTCAAAATATTTAAATGAAGTAAATAAAAATATTTTATTTCATTTCAGCCAATAAATGCATTTATGAAAAAATAAGGAAGTTTAAGTTTTACACAGTCCTTTTGGCCTAAGGAATCATATTTTTCGAAATACTCTTGACGCTTTATCTTTTAAATAAATAAATAAACGTTTCTGTCTTCTTCGATCAAATCTGACCAATTTATGAAGTTTTTATATATC
This sequence comes from Argiope aurantia, assembly GCA_026543865.1. Classification (NCBI taxonomy): domain Eukaryota; kingdom Metazoa; phylum Arthropoda; class Arachnida; order Araneae; family Araneidae; genus Argiope; species Argiope aurantia. Next base: position 1,533,269 of record JAPMOR010064619.1, on the reverse strand, counting down.
AACTAGCTGACCCGGCAAACGTTGTTCTGCCATATAAATTATTTCTAGTGAATATATTTTTTTGTTAAGTAAAAAAATAACGAATGTATTGTAAGTGTGTGGGGATGGGATCCATGACAGAAAGAGGAATGGAGCGCTGTAGACGATGATCGCCGATATAAACAAAAAAACACCAACCATTCATTTTCTCTGTACAATGTATTTCATTAACGTAATAAACATATACAGTGTTTGATCTCTTAAAAGTTAAAAGTAAAGTGAAAAAAATAATATATTTTTTATCCTAAAGTAAAAAAATGAAAAAGAGAAAATCAATATTCATTTCGCTGAGCAATTGAGTGTACGATATTTTTTGCCAGTCCGTCTTTAGTCAACACAAATAAGCTCGATAGTTTGCCAGGCGAGAACATGCCACGCGTGAAAAACATGGTGTGCCCAAATCTAAGCCGCAAACAGGCATCGTTTGGCCTTGCGACTTATTGATTGTCACTGCGAATGCAAATCTAATAGGAAATTGAATGCGTTTGAATTCGATAGGCACGTCTGTGAGAATCATTGGAATTCGTGACAGCAAAACATTTTCGGCTCGAAATTTGCCATTCAAAACGGTGGCTTCGATGACATTTTTCATCAACTTTTTAACGACAAATCGCGTGACATTGCACAGCCGTGGTGGGTTCAAATTCATAAGTAAAATAACCGGAGACCCAGCTTTCAGTCGTAGAAAATGTGGTGACATGCCTGGCAAATACAGTGAGTTCAAAAATTCTGTTGGATAATTTACAGCTTCGTTCGCATCGTAAACTATATCGATCGATTTGTATGATACCAAGGCACCTGGCAACGACTGCTGTATCTTGAAGTTTAAATCGTCGACGTCCACATTTTTTGCTGCCAAAATGGCTCTTTCTGCCAGCCGCGCATGATTTAGGTATTGTGTGCGTACATGGAAAAATATGCGATCAATGAGAGCATTTTGCGAATCAGCGATAGTGCAGAAATTAGTGAGCAATTTTATGCATCCAGTATTTTCATAGACAGCAACTTGTCCATCGCCGATATCTAACAATTGTGATAGAAGATGAGAGAATGCTACAAGATCCATCTTCAATCACGAGAATGTGATAGAAGATGGATCTTGTAGCATTTGGACGCGCATGTTTATTTTTAGTTGAACTTTTTTTAACATTACGCCACAGTGGCGATGATTTCAAGCAAGCGTTGATCTCATCAGCGTACGTTTAAAGTGCAATGACGGGATAGGGACACCCTAATTACCTATCATTATGAAATACTTTATGACCTATTCTCATACCTACCAAATACCATAAAAAAAATTTATAAAAATCGGTCGAGCCGTTTCGGAGGAGTACGAACACAAACACCGTGACACGAGATTTTTATATATTAGATTTTAGAACAATCGCCATTAACACCATGTCAATCATTGTCGAGAAACCCTGGCAGAAGATTTTTATATCTTCTTTGAGACGGTCGATGAAGTAATCTACAATCGCCAGTTTTTATAGAAGAGTGATGTTCAAATTTCAGAAATTAATCAGTTTTAGTGATTGATTTAGTTGACTGGAGTTCGAGTTCAACAATTTTTATTTCAAATGTTGGTGTTTCAAGAAATTTTGTTAAATATGATTCAAAAAGCAGAGGACCTAAGTAAAAATTTAAAATTCTTAATTCATCGCAGCATTTTTTGATCCAAGTTACAAAAAAATATAATTATTTGGTTCATTTAGACCATTTTGTTAGCAGATATATATGCCTCAAATTAGCTTATGGGCGCTGATATTAAATCATGTTTGCCTTAAATTAAACTGTTTTATTTAATTAATAATATAAATATTGTAAAAGTTCATAGAAAACTTTTCCATTTACTTTTTAGAATTTTTTTTTCATTTCATACAGGCACGTACTGAAAATTGCACTTTTATATATTTAATCTGCAATAATAGTTGATTTATTTCTTAATTTAAACTTCTGTTAATATGACGGCAACATGTTGATAAAAGCTTATTTTTTCCCATTGACGTGCTCGTGCAGATTTAATCTTATTTTTACTTTGAGCGAAATAAATTGCTGAAAATTATGGTTAAAATATTTTTTTAAAAATTCGTTAAAAATCGAAATTTAATTTAAAGGTTAAAACAGTGGTGTCATTAAAAAGATAATTTCTTTTAGCTTTAACATGATGCAAAAAATCAGTTTTGTGTTGTAACATTTTCGGAAGTTATAGCTGAAAAACTCTGAAATTTAACTTAATTTTAATTAATTAAAATTTTAACTAAAATTCAGAAAAATCGCTCCGAGGTGCATATTTCCGGCCTCCAAGGTATACACGTGCCAAATTTGGTAGCTGTAGGTGAAAGGGTCTGGCATGTAGAGTGCCAACACACACACACTCATCGATATATACATATAATTCAAACCAAAGAACAAATCCCAATACAATACTCTATCGAATTTGCCAGTTTTTATTTCATAAAAATCAATAACACCCTTCTCTAATTACTGTCCATTTCCGACAGATATTTCAAATCCTTACTTCTCTCCGTTCTTTTTGACGAAAAACCCTGGCAAAGTTCATTGGTCACTGCCACTAAATAAGATATCTAATGTGCCTATTTAGCCAATTTTTTATATATCTAAGGGTCATAAACTTTCATATGAAATAAATTTTATCGATATCAGTTTAAAGGTTTTCTTACAAGATTTCTCCATTACACACTTTTGTGTTTTCTATTTGATGTGGGGAGCCAGTGGCATTTGATTACATGAACTTTCATATGAACCAAAAATTATCAAAATCAGACTAGTGTTTGGGATTGGATGACTGGTTCATTGGTTTCCCATATTATTTTAAAGTAATCACTTCAAGAGATTAGCTGATTCACCGGGTATATTGATTGTATTTGATTTCCTGTACATCTTTTATATATATATATATATATATAATTTCTTCTGTATGCGTCCGCCACATTATCTGACATTAAAGCCATCTTAATTGAGTTCTGTTTATCGTGTACAACCTTTGTAATTGAAGCAGTCTCATAATATAGAAGCGCTTTTAAAAACGTAGATATCCTGTTTGCCTGTTTTCTAAATTTCGCGATATTCTAAATTCACTTTTTTTTTGTTCCGTAAATTATACAGATATTAAACATAGTCCTTCTTTATTAGTTTTCAACAATGGAAGAGAATCACGTGATTAAATTTTTGATGAAACCAAGTACATCGGATTTTTATAAAAATTTGATCTTACTAGATTTTGAAACGAAGTCGATGCAATTGATTTTACAAAGTTATGAATAAAGTTAAATCACCTGCAGCGTTTATAAAATAATCAGTTTCGATGTAGCACTTTCTATTAGTATTCAGCTGTCTCTTTAATACTCAGATAATCTTCAGAAATACATTAACGAAATTGCTTCCAACGCGTGCCTAGATCTTACATCTGCTTTTAATCCGGTGTGGCTAAGAATATTTTTGTACATATCGTGTCTTTTCAAGGAAAGTCAGTGATTATTTGAAGAATGAAATGTACCAGTACGTGACATATATATGTTACGTCAAGCCCTAATTAACAAGGGAGATAATTGGTTATTTCCTGATGTAGAAGAAAGGAAACTATGTTTTTCACTTCTTCGTATACGAAGTGAAAATATTATAATTACCAAAAAAAAAAAAAAAACTTACAAGAGCTTTTGACGAATTTCCACATTACAGACCTTTTGAAACCCGAAAAACGCGTTTTGGAAATTATGTCTATCAGTCTGTGAACAAGACAACTCGTAAACCCTTTGAGATACTAAAATGAAATTCGGCATTTGGACTTAGCACCTAACTTTTAGATTTCTATTAAATTTTGATAGAAATTCTTTGAGAGGCAGTCTGCATGTACGATTATCCGAGACTAAGTGAGCAAGATAACTAGAAAACGTAAAGAAGTAAATAAATACAATTTAATACATAAGTTGAGTATTCAATACATATTAAATATTAGAATAGATTCATATTAAATATTAGTATATATTCATATATAATTATACATAGATTAGTATAGATACATATATAATATTAGAATAGATACATATTAAATTTGGAGCTAAATTTCTCAAAACATTATACATTTGTTTGTCTGTATTTTACTATTCATATAAATGCTATAATTCAAAAACTTAATAATTTGTATAAAGGAAATTTCGAATATGACTTTGTGATTACAATTGTAATTTTATGGAAAATTTTGGTTTCAGTCAGCTGGAAAAAGGGCATCTAAATTACATATTCGATTTTTTTTTTTTTTTTTTGCGTTATAACAGCATATCAGCGATTAACTTTGAAAGATCGCATGCTAAATTCAGATAAAAGTTCGATATTTTGTAACGATTTTTTGCAAGTGCCATTCAATCAAAGCTCAAATGCCTATTTTCTCTTCTATACTGAGAAGCCCACAACTCCCATTTATGGGACTCTAAAAATTGAAATCTGAGCACTCGTGGGATTCATGGCCTTGCGCAAGGTCTACAATTGGGATTTAAGGGGATAACATCTTTAGTGAAGAGTATGTGAGAAAGCTTTAGAGAGGACTATTCTTCTAGTTGTTGTTTTTTTCTGATGAAGAGAAATTTCTATGAGTTAATATACACCCTCCTTACTAATTGGCAGGTTGGTTGGATTTGATGGCATAAAAATCCAGGTTTGAACATATAAGTTAATATAAAAGTTTAGCATAATAAATTTAGAAGTTAAAACCTCATGATAATATAATTAAGATATTTATGGGTAATCTTTTGATGTTCTTGTACACTTTCACAAAAGTCCAATTTACGCCTAGATTTATCGTACGATTAAGGGAATTGACTATGCATTTTGAATATCTCCCGTCCGACTATTTGGAACCAAATCTGATATGGGCTTAGAATTCTGGTGATAAAACCTTTTGAATTATCACATTCACATAAGAGCAGACATTTGCTTACAGAAGAGCGCATTGAATTGACAGCTAAGAATAATTTCAAAACTGCTTTTGTTTTAGGACTTGGGAAATCGAAAGCAACAAAATTCGACACAATCTTGAAGTCGGGAGTTGTTTTTTTATAGTTGCAATATTTTTTTCAATACTTCATATACAAAAAAGTAACAAATGGGAATGGTTTTCCTGAAACTTTCTCTCAGACTCTTTATAAATCTCGTTGGGAATTGTATAAGAAGATATGGAACTACTGAATCAAAAGTTCATTTGCTTTAAAATTTACTGCTTTTAGAAGATTATTTAAAACTAACATGGGAATCTGAAACTGTGCAAAGGATGTTGAACCTAACGAAAATAAATGATTAATTATTATTTTTTTAATGGTAAAAAAGGATCCAACATGAAAATGATGTCAGTCATATGATTAATTAAGAGTTTATCACATTCCTTTACCAAGAAATATCCCATTAGCTGGTTTTACACAAAACAGCATTCACAGAAATTAATAATATATAAGCAGGTGATCTTATTAAATAAATGACAAAAGTTCAGAGAGAGCTCTTTAGAGATCAGCGCCCCTAAGAAATAATTGACTCGAACTACTTTCTTTCTCGATTTGACTGACACAACTACTGAATGATTCCGCTGTTCATAGTTTTTGTGACAAGGCATCGAATGTTCTAGAGCAATAACTTGAGTCCAGAGTTATCACCAAGATTTTCGAATATTCTGGGTCTTCATTTTTGTAACAAAATCACCAAGCGGCCATTGCTACGTTCTCTATTGTTTAGTTATATGTTAAGCACTGCATAAAAGTTTTTTTTCATTGATTTTAAGACGGTAACTGCTGTGACACTTACCCATTAACAATATGCTGTCATTTTTAACCTTTATGGGCATAAGGATAGAAAAAGACTATCTCAATTAATTTTTTTAATGTTATTTGTCCAAAAATGTAAAATTCAAATGGAGTTTTAAAATTTAAATCAATAAATTTATGATGAAACTCTACTTTGACCAAAGATCGGATTGAAAGAGAAAGAATTTAATTCAATTTAGTTTGATTAATATCTCGTTTTGAGATTATATGGGAGAATTTTGGTACGAATATCATAATGTAAGTTGAGTCATTGTTAGTTGCCGAAAACAGCACCTTGACCGGTATCCTCTGATCAAACTTCTTCACCAGAGAAATGGAGAGAAAGAATTTAAGTTCATGAGCATTTTTTTAGAGTGATTTAGAATTTTTTTAGAGTGATTAGTTTCATGAGTGATGATAGATTTATTAATTTCCAAATTGAAAAGAAGTTCTTATATATTTCAAAGTATAGGATGGAATTTTTTTAGAAAGAGTAATAAAAGTGCTAATTATGAATAGATAAAAAATATGAGTTTTACTATTACACTTAGTTTAAACATGATTGAATACATATTTCTGAGCGAAGTAATATCAGACTGATTAAAATTTTGGTGGCTAATGTTTTTTTTAATCCTCTGATACCTGAGAGCCTGTAATCCTCTGACTTCAGAATGTTGAAATGCCAGAGTTCCTCTTTCAAAAAGGGGTGGAAATCTCCATCTCTCTCAAATTACGTAATGATTGCCTATATTTTTTAAAAGATTTATATACAAAAAAGAAAGAAAAAAAACCCGCTATTCCCGCTTAATTAAAGGCATTTAGGGGGATTGTATTAGGGAATGGGTTTGGCTCGTCTTTCTTTCAGAGCATGATCTCCTAATGAAAAAATGAAATGCTTCGGCTATTCTTTCACTGTTGCTTAATGAAAGAAAAGGGAAAATTTCTCATAGACATTCAGAAGTTTTGGGCAATCTTCTTACCTTGCGGGAGCAGGCGTTATGGACCATTCAGTATTGCAGGAGTTAATCTACATATCTCTCTACATAAAACTCTAATGTTAAAGTTAAACAACAAATCTATGCATATAAAACGCTAATGTACATAGCATAGAATTTTTTATTATTATTATTATCGAATGGCAACACTCAAATGTAACCGGAGCATCAAGTAAATGTTTTAGACTGCTTCACTGAATATTTTTACAGCTGCATTTAATTCAACATTTCACTTAACTAATTAATGGAGTTGCAAAATATTATTAGAATTTCTTGCACTTGCCGTGTCATTAAAAGTTTTGTTCAGTCAGAAGGAAAGAACATGTAAAAGAAGTCAAAAGCTATAAACAAGGATCAGACAAAGTTTAATTGATAAATAAATTTTTAAACAATTTTAATTTAAGCACGAAAAAACACGCTTAACTGTCGCCAGATAGATAATTATTATAATTTACTGATATTCATATCTTTCCAAACTATAATTTTCCAAGAATAGATTTTGCATTATCCTAAAATTCAAAAAAAAATATCCTTTGATTTTAATATTTTTTAAAAATTTTTACCTTGGTTTCAATCTGAAACAATATTATTCAAACTCATTCATCAAAATCAATGACGTGCTTTTGCCAGCATTAAAATTAAAAAAAAAAAAAAAGCCTTCTGACATTTCTCGAAAGTAGGGTTTTGCTTCCACTTTTATTTCATGGTATTTTTTAATTTCCATCCCAGTAATTTGTAGTAGATTCAATTAAATTCATGTCTTTCAATCATATCAAAAACACGGAATTTTTTAAAAAAAAGGATTCCATATTAATCGTTTCCCCATCTAAAGCGTCAATAATCTGGGCGAACAAGCTGGTCACCAAAGGTGGCTAGTAATAGGAAAACCAGTTAAACCGAGCGCAGCTTTCAAATATTCACTCCCCTAAATAGTTTTATCTTTTGTTAAGTTGTTGAAATTTAATTTTCAGAGAAGTGTGCACATAAAATAACAAATGAAGTTTATTGATGTGAACGTATTGATAATATTTTTTTTTGTATAGTTGATATCATCTTGAATTCTTATTCTGTCATTTTCGGTAAATGACTAAAAAATATTTTAAAATTTAGTTTACATGAAACGAATTGAATCTTAATGAATGGCTTAAAACTTCTCTTATTCTAGAAATGGCTACATAAGCTATGTGACTTAAATAAATTAGCTTTGTAAAATAGAAAAGAAAAAAAAAACATGAGAATACTTTTTATCCGTGATGGCTATATTATTTACGAAATGACAATAGGAAACATTTTCATAGAAAATGGTAGATTTCAGTGTTAATACTCATTTTCAAAATTCCATAAAGAAACGGGATTGACTACAGAACTGCTACATTGAACTCATCTAAATGAAAGCTATCGTTGGTACGAAAATATGGGACTAAATAGCATTGATTAAGTGCGCTTTGATGATGTTATTCGCCTTTAGGCTCATTTAGCTATATAGTTGATTCTGCATGCCGTCTATGGTGTTTTAATCTTAATTTAATTCTTAAACAAATAAATTTTTTAACGTAATTTGAATATCCTATGCCAGAAGTCTGTAAAAAATCCAATCAATTCATATCTTGAGTATCGTTACAGGAAAAGAGCTGTTGATAACAAAGTGGATATATATTATTTTCGTATTCAAAAGAACTATTCTAACTAGTTACAATAAATTTGTAATAAAATTATTGCTGATTCAAATTAAATTAACAATCAATCTCTGAAAAGCTGAATTAAACAGACAGCACTAACATTCTAAAAAGATACTTTAACCATGAATCCAATATACTAATCCAATATAAAATTCAATTTTTTAAAAGCTTTTATCGAATAATTTACGTTCTCCAAATAAAACATGATAAAAAAAAAGCAACAACCACATATTTAAAATAATTCTTTTCTGACATGGTATGTTTGTTTCTGCGCCCTTTGATCCACCTGCGTCACGAGAGCGAAATGACCCTGGATTAAGAGCAAAAACAATGAAAATATCCGGGGAGAACAGTTGAATTAACTCGGGTTGCTTCCATTCGGCTAATGGTCTGTTTGCCTAGAGCTTAATCACGGTTTCCGACAGAGGGCGCAGTAAAAGCGGACCAGTAATTACGGATCGAGCGAAAGAGCCCCAGAACCTCTAATACTTTCCGGGCTGCTCGCCCCGTGGAGTTTAGGGCAGCACATTACATTTGCCTACGCAAACAGCGAAGATTAAACGGAGAGGAAACTTTACAAGCGAGAAAATGCGTCAGTCGTAAGCGTTAAGTGCTTCGCATTCATATTTCGCGTTGCCACCGGCTTTTGTCGCAATTCGATTGTCAACAGAAGGAAAAGCTTTCCCTCTTTTCTCTGTTTATACAGAAATCATCCGAGGAGGGGGCGTTCAGAATGACGATGGCCATCGGTCTTCGGCTTGTTGCTGAGTTCTCATCCGTTTCGAGGAATTAATTTTCGAGCAAAAGTGGCGAGGGTGTGCGTGGGGAATTTATAAAATGGAATGCATAATTAAATATATTTTTCATTTAATCGAATTGAAGAGCGCCGGAAAAAGCTTACTAGAATTAAAGGATTGAAGTCACTTGAGAAAAGGAGATAAATATATACATACACACATATACATATACTTCGTCTGTTTAAGTAGCTAAATATCTTCTAAAAAGTAAAGTTTTTTTAAAGCTTATTTCGCTTTAAAATCCCAATCAGCATTTTATTGTCATCTTTGCTAGTTGATCAGAATTAGATTTCAGTCCTAAAGAAGTAATAAAACAATGTTCTTTTTCTTTTAAATCCCATTGATTAAGAATACTTTTTATAGTCTTATTAATCAGTAAGTAGAAAAAAGTATGTGTGTTCAACAAACGATTATCACAGTATGGTGAGATTTGCATTTAGATTCATTTTATAAGGAAAGCAATCGAATATATCTTTGATTTTTTTTTTCTATTAACAGATTTTTTCTAAAATTTGACACATATATGTAAATGAAGTATGAAAATTAAAAACAAAATTTAATCTATTTAATTTGTTGCTTTTTTGTACTGCTTGTTCATATACAGAAATAGACAAAGAAACAGTTATACCTGGACGGATTTGGTTTCAAATTTATTATCGATTTACAATTTTAGTATAAAATTCTACGAGTAAAATTTAATTTTACTTCCGTTTCAGGCACCATCAAGTTCACAGCCAAATAGTTTAAATTCCAAAAATGTTTTTTTCTCCCTAAGACTTGGAAAATCTAAAACATGGAGATTCATCAAAATCTCAAAGTTGAATTCATTGATATTTATAGTATATTTTGCTCTGAAAAATGTAAAAAGGATTTAAGAAGTATTGAAAATAAGTAGAATTACTTCGAGTTTATCAAAGACGTATATATTGGAAATCACAGTTTATTTTATGACTTTGATGAAATTTTGTTGAAAATTGAATCGCATTTATTAAATCTGAATCTCAAAAAATTTCTTCAAAAAAATTTCATGTATTTTCAACGGTATAATCATTTGGCTTTCATCGAATTTAAACGATATGTTATATATTCGAAATATGAAGCAGTATTTTATATATGAACTAAACAACTTAATTGAAGACAAACGCTTGAAAGTCAAAATTCGGATTTTGACCAAAATGGAATGGCCATTTAAAATTTTGTGTGAATATCGCATACCAGATTTCATTCTTTTAACTCATTATGTTTTGTTTGCTCATTCATGTTCTCAATCAAATAGTTTTAATTTCAAAAAATGCTATTTTTTAAGACTTAGGAAAGATTAGAGGAAACGTAAAGATTCACTAAAATCTTAAATAACAGTTCATCGACTGTTACAATTCTTCTCAGTGTGTGTTTTGTTCCGAAGAATGTAGAAAAATTTCAACTTTCGAAGCGTAGAAAATATGCATAAACTACTCCGAATTCATCAAAAAAAAAAAAAAAAAAAATACAGGTTGGAAACCAATTTATTTCAAGATTTTGAGAAAGTTTTGTTGAATTTGAATTTAAAAACTGATCCAGATCTGAATTTAAAAGATTTTTTTTCTTTATATTTATATATATCTTTAATAATGTTAATCATTTCGCTTTCATCGCAAATTAATAAAATTATTGAAGCAACATATTACATATTTTAAATGTTAAATAATATTTTATGCGCGTTTTTTACACAACTGAGGACAAACGTTTGGGAGCACAAAACTGATATGAATATTAACAAGAAGCTTAAATTTGCGATCTTGATCAGATCGGCGGAAGTTTCTTTGGAAACAATTTTTACGAATTAATTATAAAAGGCACTATTAACTAACAAAACTTATTTACAGTAAATACGGAAGATTGTTGAGATATTTTCATTATTTTCTCGTATGCGCATTTTAGAGAAAGTATAGTAATCTTCAAAAAAAAAAAAAAAAATTCAAAATTGGGATTTTGACGAATTTCACGTTTTAAACCCCTCTGAGTTCGAAAAACACATTTTTGAAGAATGTTCGTCTATCTGTCTGTGACAAGGATAACTCAAAGACGCTTTGAGCTAGATGGATTAAATTTGGTAAATCTTTTATTAGGGATTACTCACCAAATAACTAGCCAAGGATGATACGATAGATTCAGTAAAAATGCTAAATTCATTCCAAAGGTTTATATTTCGTGATTACTGTACGCCAATGCCATGTAAGGCGTTCTCTAGTGTAATACCTTTATTAAGAGAGTATGCGAAAGAGATCACTCCCACTGATTTCTATAAAAAATACATCGCATCAAAATTTCTGAACTTATGAATAGTTTAATGAGTATCAAAAGGTGTGCAAAGGAGAGTAGATGCTCTGGACTCCTAACTAGAGTCATCCATTATTTTTGTACCTCAAGCGTAATTTTGTCTTGAAAAATTATTGGTGCACCCTTATTAGAGTCTCTCTTTGTTGAAAACATTCATTATTGGCATAACAAGATGAAAAAAGAAAATAAAGCCATTTAATAGCGATAAAGCGAATAAAATGACTTTTAAATTGCATTTCATTAATGTTTATACCAAGTATGGATGCTAGAATATTTTCTGATCACTAAAACTGATGTAATTACTTAATTGAGGGATAATAATATCATATTTAAGTCGTAATTTTCAATATATTAAAAAAAACAGGAATAATAACATTTGTTAGTTTTCAGTGGATTTTTTAATGCTTCATTAGTGTTGCCACTATAAAGACTATTATTGATTTCCCGAAAAATTAGCTGGATTCTTTTTTCTGTAGTAATTCAAAAACATTTCCAGAAAGCATAGTTTAGTGGACCCTTAAACTTGTATTGCTTAAATATACGGAGAATTCTGAGTATTTTTATCTGTTTATAAAAATACAAACTTATAAAATTATACAGATTATGTGCAAAGGTTTCGATTAGCTCTTTATTTTTCAACCATTTCAGCAGCTGTTACTTAAAATATATGTTTAAATGCACTTCATGTGAATGAAAAATATTCTAAATGATCGTCAGTTTTATTGAAAAAAAAAATAATTTCACTGCTTCACGGATCGAAAAATTTCTAAATAAAATCTGACTACTATTCTAAATTTGAACAGACCGATGTTTTGAAAGGAAAACGTCAGAGCGTGCCCTTATCGTGACAAAATGCAAATAGTTATCTTGTTCTATAACAAGTAAACCAGCTCTTTTATTCCCAACTGCATTTTTCAGTCTAGTTGAATATTCTATTCATTACCATGACTTCAGATCTGTTTTATTCTTGTATGATCACCGTTACGGTTACACATCTACGAGGACTCTCAGATGATGGGATATACATCGAAACACAATGCGTGTGCCTTCACATTCTATTTTAGAGATGAGGGAATATTTGGAAAATGGCGGAGGGAAAGAATAAAAAAACTAGGCATTTAAGAGCGTTTAGCATCCACCACAATAAAGAAACAGCAGCGCTGAATGGAAGCTTGATCGATAGGAGTCTGACCACTGCATGAAAGGCCCGATCGTGACTTATCGGCGGGGTGGCCGCGCGATCTTCTGTCGAGATAACAGCTCATTTGTGCCGTCGCCAAGGTGACGACGTCACTCGAGTCGCGCTGCGCCTTCCTTCGGATTTTCGTATTCGAAAGTAGCAACGTTACTTTTTGGGAATGGAGGTAAGTGCGCGCGGGATGGACGTTCGATTTTTCGATTCAGCTGATTTATTCACTAACCCACTTTCGCTGGGGGAATTGTCAAACATTCTTTCACTCTCGGCGAAACGAACTGACGAGGCTTTTGTTTGTTTTTATTATGTATCTTCGTGAAATATAATGGTCCGAGTGGAGGAGTATTCGCGCTGACGGGCGAATCGTCTGATTTAAAAGAAAAAAAAAATCTTCAACAAATGGCATCCATTTACTTCTTCGTTTATTCTTTTCTGAAATTGATGGAGGAAATGAATGTGAACTGCAGTTTCAGATGCGAGCATCTGCTTTTCCCGTTTTCATTCCCCACATGCTTTGTGTTATGGGATGTATATTTTCTTTTTCTTGCCGTTTAATACAGAGCGTGCCAAGGATTTATTGTGCATTATCAGAGAATATATAAAACTAAAAAATACTATTAGAATTCACAATGCTTTCTTTTTTTTTTTTCAAACTTATATTTTAAAAATAAAATCGAGATTTGCTTCTGGATATTATATTTGGTCACATTTTCTAGCATATTAAATAAAATACAAGGAGTATATTCAAATCTCTTGCCATATTACAAATTAATATAATATCAAGTATTTAATTCCTTAAATGATATCATTCTCAAATGCATTCATAATTCTTTGGTAATAATTGGAAATTTGAAATTGAAATGTGATGTGAGGATGACACATC
>JAPMOR010064619.1:1485195-1519545 GCA_026543865.1 Argiope aurantia | reverse complement strand
TTGACTTGTTTTTGTTAACTCCTTCGAGAATGTTGAAAATCTTTTCTCAAATATTTACTCTTTACCTATGTTTGAATTGGTTATATGGTATCTTTTACTTTTGTTTGCCGCTTTCAAAGTGACGTTCTAATTAGGTATTTACATGTGCTGTTTTGCCCTAACTTTCAACTGAACTGCTGTCCCAGCAATTCCTGCTATCTGAAATATGGTTTAGCAATGTGTGACTCTCACCCATTTCTGCCAAATCGTTTCTCAAAATGTCTAGTGTTATCTGAAAGCTTTGCATATGGAATTCTGTGACAATGTTGAAGATCTATTTTCGGGAATCTGAGTTTAACTCATTCATGCTTTGGGCAATTAACACATGTGAACGTTTTGTTGGTCTGGCCAATGGTCGCTGTTCATTTCTGCCATGGCATACTTCAGCACTTCTGGTGTCATCAAAGTTTACGAGGCCGTTCGCGGCAGATCTGTTTATCCATCATATCCAATCGTAAAATCCCAGAAATCTTCAAAATATTCACAATTCTGATGAAAGCAGTTAACATATTATAGTTTGGGGAATAAAGCAATTGAATATATTTTTTTGACATAATAATGTTAACAAAAGCTTATCTTTCACTTGTCCACGCGTTCTTTTATCCTCCTTTTAATTTGCGTATGCCAAGGGCATTTTCGATTTTATTTTGTTATATGACTCCGACTCATATTTCTACTCTTCCTGGAAGTTTGAAATAAATAATCTTCTATAGTTGAAAATTTGGCCCCTGTGAAATGTCAAATGAATGAGATGTATTGATTCTTATTCCACTAATTTTAGCCCGCATGATTAAAGATCGTGATAAAGGATAATCACACACTGACTACTTCTACCAGCCCTGAGGCACACGGATAAATCTGAATGACCTATCTCACTTCCCACCGCTACAGCACTGGTAGGAACTGAGATTGAGTTCTAAGGACCATCACCAGCCACGGTACAATCCTTTTCGAGGGAAGCACGTCCTGTCATCGGTAAAAGGTAGTCTACCTTGCACCATTTTCTATACCCATCCTGGTGACGAGAATCAACCACTATGCCAGAAGCTCCTCATCTTCATATCTGAGGTGCCCCCTTCGGTGGTAGCATGATAAAAGGTAAATTAGATATCTCCACTTGCTTAAAGCTAGTCGGGAAACAGGCAGTACTTGAGATAAAAGACTGATTTTCTGAAAATTTCAAAGTACATTTATATTTCTCTTAGTGTAAAACCAGGAAAAACGCCAACAACCAGCTCAACAGCATAGCGCAATGCGTTACTAAAATCCCCAAAGTCTGCCAAATTTTGAATAATACAGGTTAAGGAACCAATAACTTACTTTCTACGATACATATTTCCCAGTCTTTCCGCGTCTTGACTTACTAGATTACTGCTGGTCCGAGTACACATGTTTTAGAATATAGAAGACTTTACTATCTCACAAACAGAGCGTTGTGGATGGGGATAAAATTTTGAAATCGCTTAACAAGAAACTTGATGTTTAATTTCTTTTCAGTTTAATAACTACGGCTATCTTAATCCTTTGATTAGGCAAGCGAAAATCTCAGCAGGAAGAGAAAAATGAGATCTGAAAATCTGTTAAAATTCTAGAGTTAAAATTCGTAATACATGATCCTTATGAATAACGAAAATAAATATGAATACTAAAAATTATCTAATACTTCAGCCAAATACCCCCCCCCAAAAAAAAAAGAGCCTGAGATTTGAAATGAACTTCTTCAGAATCGTGCTGTCAATGACACTACTATTTCATGCTTTTAAAAATGGTCGTGAGTTATTTTGGAGCATTCATTCGATAATTTTTTATCTATTATGAGAAAGTGAGTCATTTCTTAAATTGCAAATCCGATTGACATTTTTTAATTTTTTGAAATTATTTTCAATATTACTTAAAACGCGCTGTGCTGTGCGTGTCTCTATCCTTTGCGTGTGCTTCTCATTTATATCAATTGTCTACCAACTTCTTCCTCAACTAAAACAACTGGCATCAAGGCAAAAATGTTTTTCTTCCCCTATTATAAAAATCCTTTCTTTATGCAAATCTATTCTGGAAAGAAACCTTTTCTTTTTAATCAACTTTCTCTTTATGAGAGGCGATCTCTCAAACGAAAATTAAATTTATCTTTCTGTCTTTTTAAGCCATATCTAATGCTAAATTTAAATTTGCTTAAATCATGTGTTGATGGAAGGTTTTCACTGATTCAAAGATACGCTGTAACTTCAACTCCATTGCCCCGTAATTTTTAGTTTTCACATAACAGAAGCGAAGTTTCAATTGATTTTAGGAATCACTCGATAAGGTTTATTTAATTAATCCACTTTAGGAATCACTAAAGACTCGATACTGTTCACTTCATTTTTTTCTTAACTTAGAAATTGAGAAGGTGGCATAGTTTATTGTGTTACACTATATAAATGTATCAGATGACCATACAATTGATTTTAACATGTTTCATCTTGTAATTAGAACTGTCGGTATGTTTCGGTAAAAATCAAGAGCCAACAGTGGCAGTGAACTCCCCAAAATTCTCTGGCATTCTATCTAATAAATCTGTCATACCAGAGAACGCTTTACATGGCATTTGCGTTCAATAGTTATAAAATATTGATTTTTTTTGTATGAATTTAGCATTTTGACTGAATCTGTCAGATCATCCTTGGCGAGTTATTTGGCGATTAATCCTTGGCATGCATTAATAGTATCCAAAAATCGAATTTGTGTTTTAGACCGTTTTTCTCAACCGATTGAAACAAAAATTTGACACAAAACTGCATTTGTAGTCACAAAATTCCATACTAAATAATTTGACATATTTAAGTCGTTGCGTTTTCGAATTATCGCGTTGTTATATAAGTTCTGAACGCATTGTTGAAGTCCCTTGTTGGATTTGGCTCAAAATTTGACAGATATATACTCTGTAGATGCTAAATTTGTGTTCCGAATTTAATCTATCTAGATGTATTCCTTTTGTAACTATCATCTTAACTTATATTCGAACAGCAGGACAAACTGATTTCCTCTTAACATATTTTATTCAAAGGTGATAGAAATCTGCAAATTTGATGTAAAAACAGTATACCAAATTACAGCCATCTAGCTCAGATTGTTTTCTAGTTATCATCGCCACAAATAGACGGACATTTTCTGAAATAGTATTTTTCGAACTCTGGGATGTTTAAAACGTGGAGATAAATTCGTCAAAATTTCGATTTTGAATTTTTTTGATGATTACTGCATTTTCTCTTTGATACTTATGCGAGAAAGTAAAAACTGCAATTTCTTCTTATGAACGATTACACATGGAATATTTCTTTTTCCAATTTTATGTTCATTTGTTTAATTTTGTTTGATACATTTCTAGAGAAAGATTCAAATAGAAACTGGGAACGACTTTGACAAGATTCCAAGACAGAACGGTGAATTAAATAATATATATCAACTCCTGACTTTGAATTTCTGACTTCTTAAAAGTTTTTAGTTTGCTCATAGTCGAATATTAATTTTTCATAGCATATCCAATTAATTTTGCGTATGCGGTATTTATAAAAGATGCCAATCATTTATTTTTCACGATAGACATATGCCTAATTTCCATTTAAAAAAATAAACAAATCGCCATCAAATAGCTTAATCTTTAATGTCTTAAAAAATAACATATTTATATTCAAGATCGAAGGGAAATATGAAATTTCGTAAGATATATGAACCGATTACGAATGCTAAGATTACGAGTATTACTGCACGATTTTATTTTAAAGCCTTTTTTGATTTTTTACTTTCTCGTATATGTAATTTAAAGATAGTATTGTAATTGTCAAAAAAATCTGAACTCGAGATTTTAACGAATCCCCACATTTTAGACCTCCCTGAGTTCGGAAAACACTTTTTTGGTAAATGTCCGCCTGTGATAAAGATAACTCAAAAACGCTTTGAGCTAGACGGATGAAATATGGTATACTGTCTTACATCGAATCTGCAGATTTCCATCAAATTTTGAGTAATATGTCAGAAGTCTGCCTGTCCGGCTGTACGAATATAAGTTAACACGATAACTACAAAACCAAGCGAGCTAGATAGATGAAATTCGGTACAAATTTAACAACTATAGCGTAAACACTTACCAAATTGTGCTAAATCCAACAACGAGTTGATCGCCTGTCGGTCTGTACTTTCAGAAACATGCAAATGTGATAACTCAAAAACGCGTTGATTTAAATATAAAAAAATTTATATGGACAAAAGTCGATTTGTGTAAATTTTTTGTTTTAAACGGTTAGAAAAATCTCGTCTAAAACAAAAATTCGATTTTAGGATACTATTACCCACATGGGAGGGATTAATCGCCAAATTACTCGCCAATGACCACTCCATAGATAATTATAAATATATGCCAAAAGTTAATATTTTGTAACTATTAGATTCCAATAACATGCAAGGCATTCTCTGGGATAACATCTTTATTAGATAGCATACTAGAAAGTATTGGGAAGAACAGACTTTCTAGTTTCTTATACTGTGATTTAATTATTGTATTTTGCTATTTTACTTTTGACATTGTAGAATTTTATATATATGGAATTTGAGTGATTTCATAAAAATAGTTTAACTAATGGTACATCACATTTATAATTTATTTATGGCATTATATGTTTTTATGTAAGGATAAGAAATTTCTGGAGCTAGAAACACATTATTTTTACTTTGTAATCTTTTCTTAAAATAAAGAAAATGTGTGTTCGTGTGTGTTGTTGGTTGTGTGTTGGGTAGACCTTCTGATCTAGAGCTACCAAACATGTATATTTTGAAGGATAGAAATGTGCACATGAGGCCCATTTAAAAAAAATTGAATTTGAATTTTATTTAATTAAAAATGAAACAAAATTTTGGCATCTTCCCGCGATAACAACCGAAATTATTATAGTGGAAAAATTATTTTTATTTTATCTTAAAATTCAATAAATTATCTTCTTAATTATATCACTTTTTCAACATATAAATTAAGTTTCTGCTTTTACTGAATGTTTGAAGAATATTTCAAGCATATTTTTTAACAATTGATTTCATACAAAATAATTAAAAAATCAATTATTGCTGCAAACTAAACCTAGAAATATTCAGTACATTTCTGTTAGAATTATAATAAGCAAGAATATTTTCTTAAAACATAAGTGCAAAACAAGGTTTTGCTGTGAACTTTTAAAACATCTATATTATTAATACAATTATTTTATGGAATTTAAGAAAAACATGGCCATATTTTCCATTTTATTCATTCGCAGGATGACAATATACTAAAATCTCAACATTTAATTTCTTAACAGTTGATATTAGGTATGTACTTCTCATAGGAAAAATTGTCTCAATGAAGTAAAGAATATTATTTTGTATTGTTTGAGCAAATAATTTTTCCGATGAATTAAAAATTTTGTATTTTTGCACAGACTTTCAGTCCAGTGAGTTATATTTAGTAAAATATTTTTGAGACACACTTTAAATAAAAAGAAAGGTCCACTCTATCGCAATTAACTGAGCTACGAAAGTTTTAATATTATTATTTTATAAAAACCAGACCTTAAACTACTCTATTGATCATCTAAAAAAAATAAGCTAATTATCACCTAAAGTCTCCCTAAGTTTTATATTAGACAAAAATTATGAAATTGTTGGAGCAAATTGTTATAGAGCTGTTAGAAATTTAGAGAGATACATAGCATAATGAACAGAACGATATAAGGATTCTATAATAATATGAGTCATATGACTATCAGAATATAGAATCTAAAAATATTTTACTAAAGAACACATTAAGAGATTAAGTTACATAAAATATTAGATTGAAAATTTTAGAGAGCTTTAAACCGGGCGAAACAGGAGTTTGCCAAAGGAGGCTAATATTTTATAAATGGCGTACTGCTTGGTTTTTAACTAGTATATTATAACTTTAATTGCAAAATCCTATTGTTTAATAAGTAAATATGACATACTTTTTTATTGTTAAATTTATTCAAAAAAAGTTTGGAAGAATTAGGGTAGAAGGAAGTATGGGGGCTCTGAGGAAAGAAGATTCATTGGAACAACATTGTAAATATGAAAAATTCTATCTCCAAATTTTAATGAATCTTCTGTGGATTGAACAATTCGTTTTGTCTCTGCCTGTGATTAATGAGCAATTAAATAATCTAGAGCAAAAGGCATGAGCAGTGAACAATTACATTTTTTTTTTTTTGCTAAATTACCACAAATTCTCCTTTTAAAAAAATTAAACATTTAAATGACTTATATAATGCAAATCACTCACCTAAAAACTGCCTCCAAATATTAATTTTTTTTGCAAATTACTAATTAAATTCCAGTGTATAAGTATAGCTTTTCAAACAGCGATATTCTTTAAATCAAATCTCGTTTTCATATTTAAATGAGCACAATAACTAAAAAAACAAGCTCTGCAATTGAAATTTTGTATATGGTCTTAGCATCGAATTAGAAGATATAAATATATTTTTGAATCAAATCTGTTAATAGGAAGTGATATTTCCCTAAGTATATGGTGGTTTGTTTACAATGGAACTATTTCTAATATTATTTCTATAAGTATTTACAAAGATATATTATTTTTGTGGATATAAAAGAGCAGGGGACTTTGAAATGAGCAAAAATGCATGAAAATGAAATTTTCTTTTAATTGTTTATCATCAAAATGTATGTTTATATTCAACCAAAACAGCATTATAAAATATATTGTTCAATGAAATGGAGGGCCTCCAGAAAAAAAGTACATTTTAATGATATTTCTCGAAACGGTGTTCTAAGGTTATTTAAATGTCTTTGGAATGTTCCAGGTGTCTAAACTTTTGAGAAAACTAAATAAAATTAATAATGAAGTTTTCTAATAAACATTAAAAGAAAATTGTGTATGCGATTTATGTTAAGAATTCTTTCAGATAGTGAAAGGTCAATTTTAGTTGAGAAAAACATAAAATTCTCATGAAAATTCATTACGTGTGCATAAAAATATTTCTAAACTTAAGATTTAATTGGAATGAAAAATTCATACATAATTTTGTTCCAATAGATTTGTATAAGATGGCAATGAAAAGATAAAAGAAAGAAATTGCCTCCTGAAATATTTTGAAATTTTAAAAATTATGTATATTTTAATTTTTTTTAAAATAATAAATTTTGTTTTAAAAAGTTATATATATATATATATATATATATATATATATATATATATAAACATAAGTGAACAATTCAAATAGGGACTAATAGAGTTCATAGTCCCCTTAATGTTGCTATTCACTCTGAATGAAAAGGCAGCATAATGAGAGGATATTTACATATTTTTAGAATAATATCTCAAACGAATTAAACAAATATTTTTAATATTTACATATTAAAAATACATAAATTTCGGGCAGCAGTTTATTATTTGAAATGAAAAATATGGTCCTGTGATCTATTCTTTTTACTTTTTCATATACGTAGGGAAAGTATAGTAATCGGCAAAAAATTTGAACTCGAGATGGCGACGAATATTCACGTTTTAGACACCCTTGAATTCAAAAAACACATTTTTGGAAAATGTTCGTCCGTCCGTCTGTCTGTGACAAAGATAATACAAAAACGTTTTGAGTTGGACGGTTGAAATTTGGTATAGGTCTTAAAACTAAATTCTCAGATTTCTGTGAAATTTTGTGTGATATCTGTTCAGATTAAATCCACCAGTTCGAATATAAATTAACATGATAATGAAGAGAGCTAAATAAATTAACATGAAAATGAAGAGAGCTAAATGCATAAGATTCTGTACACAGATGTAACATGTATAGTATAGACACCTGTCAAAGTTTGGGCCAATACCAACGAAGGCTTAGCTGTCTGACTGTCTGCTACTTTCATAAACATGTAAACGCGATAAGTCAAAGACACAATGACTTAACGATATCAAATTAGGTATGGGATTTTGTAAGTACAAGTGCTGTTTTGTGTCAAATCTTTGTTCCAATCGATTGAGAAAAACGTGTCTAAAGCACAAATTTGATTTTCGGATACTATGAATTGCCAAAAATGACACGACAGATTCATTAAAAATATTAAACTCGCTCAAAATTTAATATTTCATAGTACGCCAATGTCATTTAAGGCGTTCTTTTTCATGGCAAGTTTATTAGAGAGTATGTGAGAAAATATGGGGGAGGTCATATCCGTTGATTTCCAAATATCTTATATGAATTTTTAATTTTGAAGAATATTTTGAATTGAAGAATATGCCTTTACGCTTTTCGAAGATAAATATTCCTATTTCATAATTTAAAAACATAGTGGAATACATGGTATTAACATTACTAAGTGCAAACTAAGCGTCATAATAAATTTGAACGGTAAAAGTATTGATAATCTTTTCTACTTGGAATGAAGACTCCAAATGAATATCGGATAAAGGTGCGTATTGCTTCAAATATTTCTAAAGTTTGTTAATAAAAGAAAATCCTCCGACGAAGAAATGAATTGCTAAGTCTTTAAATATATCTGTAGAAAAAATAAATAAAATAATAAACCAAGATTTACGACTGAAGAAAGCTAAAAAATATAGCTTTTGCCGAGGTAAATGTCTGAATATAGAACTACATTTAGAATTCCATATGAAAATTATTTAAAAGGATATTAGTGGGAATATATTATTACCCTTTATAGCACGGGCTTAACTTGAATTATTGCAACAAAAATGGGTCTATTTATTGATTGTAAGAAAAAACATTCTTTTTAAGAGGGAAATGTATTAAAATTATCAACATTGTCTTTTCGTGACAACAGGATTATTTAAAGAAATAGAGCTCAAGGATAACTGTAATAAAATTCTTAAAATTTAGAAAAATTCAGTTAAGTAAGGTGAATTAATATGAGGGGAATTTAATGTGTGACAGAAATAGATATTAAAATACCTATGAAATTATTTCAGTAATGAAATCCTTCGGTACTGAGTTACGTTTAAAGTTTCAGATCTTTGCCTCACTGGGAATTTGTTTAAAATCGATTGAGAAATTTGTGCCGAACATATAAACAAGCAAACAGAGAAGGAAACTAATAAATAAAAATGCATTAAAATATGTGTCAATTATGAAAAAAAAAGCATACAAAAATGCCTGTGAATTGACATAGTTAGAATCCACATTTCACTTCGAAAATAAATTCGAATTTCACTTCGAAATAAATTCGAATAATAGTTAGAATCCACATTCACTTCTAAATATATTAGATTTAGTATCTCTGTATAAAATAGTATCACAAACTTTTTTTAAAAAAACTTGGACAACATGGTTTTAAATTAACATTTTTCTTCTCGCGAAAAATTTTGTATAAACAATGCAATTCATGAAAGTAAAGAAAAAAAAAATCTTTCAAAAATTTCTGTTCTGTTTCATTTTCAACTGTTAATCACATTATTTCCCTTTCTTTATTTGTGGTATACTTCGATTGCTGTTGGCATTATTTATTTGCTGAATGGATTTCCAGTATTTACATGCAAATGCTTTTATTCTGCCCTTGTACAGTAATGGTTCAATTTTTAAACAATATCCACTTTTCTTCACTGCCTATTTGTTGTTTCCATTGTCTTATTATTTTCAGAGATGTAAGTTAGCTCAGAAATCTTAAATTGAATTGAAATTGATTAGAATGGAAAGAAAATAGTACTTTTATTTCTGTAAAATATAACATTTTCCTGCAACTCACAATTCCGTTAATTGGAAGTTCCCAGCATTTGTTACAGGTGTGTTACATCCAAAACTGTGCAACTCGAATGCTATTACGTAGTTTAAAAATGAATTTTACCAAATGCCACTAATATCGGCTGTTGGAGTCTCTCCTGGCTTCCTCTTTCTGAAGAGTCAGTATCACTTGAAAATTAACTTTTCAATTCAAATTGAGCAATTTTGAACTCGGTGACTTTTTGCAGTCTTTTTGTTTTTTGCCATGAGGATACTTCGTATTTTACGTAATGACTAAACAAGATAAAAAAAAAAGACTTAGTACAGCAGTTCCTATTCAGCACACTAGTTATTATTCGTACTCGGACTCGCAAACCCTCCAAATTTATGCGCATGCGTCGGAAAACATTTTGTCAAAAAAAGGTGTGAAAGGAAAGATGAAAGAAAATGTTTACATTTATTGGGTTGTTCGGAAAGTAATTTCGTTTTTTCCCGACGGAGGATTTAATTGTATTTTTTTGCACCCAACTTCACATTTAAGCCGTATAATTTTTATATGCTTTGAGAGCTCATATAGCAAGGCTTGTGTGTGAAAAATTCCAATTAATTCTACGCAGTAATTTTTGGTTGGTGCCCTTTTAAATATGGAGAGCGATAAGCAGCATTTTCGACATATCTTACTGTTTTACTACAGAAAGGGTAAAAATGCTGTTCAAGCCAGAAAGAAATTGACCGATGTGTATGAAAAAGGTGTGTTGACAGTACGCCAGTGCCAGAAATGGTTCGCTAAATTTTTTAGACGGTAAAACCTTCACCTCAAATGAGGAGGTCAAAAACCACCTCGATCAGTTTTTTGGCAGCAAAGACCAAAAATTTTATGAGCGTGGAATTATGCTACTACCAGAAAGATGGCAAAAGATGTTGAACCAGAACGGCCAATATATAATTTAATAAAGTATTTGTTTATTATACGAAAACTGACTTTCATTTCCACAAAAAAAAAAAAAAAAAAAAAAACGAAATTACTTTCCGAACAACCCAATAGCAATAAGGTAATTCAGATTATTCTTGAGAGTAGGAAGCGTAACAACCGCTCATCCTTTTGCGTACCATCCCTTAGCGAAGTGTAATCGTCAAAAAATGCTATTACTCCTAAAATGAATAATACTTAATGTTATCTACTGTGTGTTAGTGTTTTAATCCTACTTTGTATATTTAGCCAGTTCCATGAGTAAATAATTCACGATAGAAAGGAAATACGATATCTTTTGTTGATCAAAATGACCATGGGTCAACTGAGGCAAGAGTCTAACTCTAAACTTAGAATGATTTTTTAAAAAATTAATTATAAATTTTAATTAAACTAAGCGAGTTTTGGGGTTTTTTCCGTAATAACTCCCGTAACTCCCGTAATAACTTCCGTAATAAATAAGTATATTTATACTATTGTGCAAAATTAATTTTTTCGCCATTTTAAAATTTTAAAAAATTATCTTTGTAATGATACCAATTTAATTACAGCCAAAATAATTCCTAAATTTAGGAACCTTTTAAAATTTTTTGTTCTGTAATTTTTAATATCAGTTTTCATTATTGCAATAAGATTCAAAAGATATTCATTGTTTCGTAAAATATTTAATCGCATTATGATTTCTTCCCACTGTTGATAACTAAGGAAGAAAGATTCTGTCAATTACCTGCTCAGTTTGTATGACGAGACAAAAAATGAAATTACATTAAAATAAAAGGCAATGTACGATTTCAAATAAATTATTCAGACATTTAAGCTTTAAATGGCCCTATGATGTCATGTGATTTAACTCCATTAAGAATATTCATTTATTTAATGAACAGAACATATGCAAGGCTATTAAAACTAACGCGGTATAATATCTTCCTCAAATTTCATGCTTTATAGAGGGAATCTCAAATATGAAGTTAGGCCCAAGAGATTTAATTGCAATTAAAAACAATTAATATTCTTAACGAAACAACTGGTCGCAAAAGACGAGTAGAAGGAAATAAAAGCCTATAATAAGTATAAAGGAATTTGTAATTGAAGCTTCATAACCAAGAAAATAGCTCTCAGGAACAGCATCTAAATAGTTCAATCAACACTGCAAGATAACCTTATTGAACTGAAAGAGATAAGAAATCCATTTGTTAGGAGAAACTAGTAAAAAAAACAAAAAAAAAAAAAAAAACATTTTAACCACTTTAAGCTAACACGTGTAAGTTATTTGTTTAAATTCTGAATATTAAAAAAACAAAACAATTAATACTTGCGGAAATGCTATGAGAAATGGATGATTTCATGCATCATTGGTGACATTGTAGACTGTTGACGCAATTTAATTACCAAAGTAATTTCTTGTCTAATTTCAGTCTTCTGTTTGTTGACAACATTTTCCTTTACTGTACTCGTTGAATATACCGAATGAGCAGCACTGAAATAAATGCTATTTTGCCTTGTTACCACTTGAAAAATTCTTTTTCTTGAAGAAAATGAAATGTTAATTTTTTTACCATTACAGTATAAAATAGGATTAAAATGCTCAAAACCTCGTTATATAGACAGGCACAAATGAAAGCGAGGCTATGTTTTTCTTGTGATATACTTCTACCTGGTTGAAATGGGTATGAATTCGAGGGAAAATCTAGCTTAAAGCATTTAATTATGGCACTTTTGAGAGTGAAACGATAAGAAAAGTAATGTTGCGTTATAGATTCTTATAAACAGGTTGAGCTTGCAATAATCTAATTTTCGTCAGAAAAAATTATTAATAAGATCGAAAGTTAGTGAGGAGTGTTGCGGGACACAACAGCAGTTTTCGGTTAGTCGAATATTTACTATCTCGTACGCGAAATTTACAAAGAAAAATCACTATAATCGTCGAAAATTCAAATTCGAGATTTTGAGGAATTTACACGTTTGAAAGCCCCAGTCCGAAAGAAGACCTATTTTTAATCACGTCTATTTTTTGCCAACACAATAACTCAAAAATTTTAGATGAGGAAATTTCTAGATTTCAGTCAAATTTTGAATAAAAGCTATTCCCTGGAGATCTATCTAGTCCATTGTCTGAATACAGGTGAACACGATAGCTACAAAACAGCAGCTAGATGGCTAAAATTTAGTATGCACAATCGAAAATGTAGACCCTAATTAAATTTTTTAAATTTTGAATCAATTAAAGAGTTAATCGATACTTTTTCTCTATTTTCATATGCATGCAAAGGTTATAGCTCAAAAACGCAATGGTTTAGGTAAATGAAATTTGATATGCTATCTTGCTATTAACATTATATTTTTTGGGTCAAATTTTGGTATCAATTGACTGAAAGGCAATCTTGGTTTTTATTTTGTTGATATTTGCCAAAAGTCTATTTTTTTTCGAAGGGGATAGATACCACTTTTATTAAAAAGAATGCTAGAATATTTTAGGGAACCTCCTCCTGTTGGTTTACATAAAAACTATCAAATTCATTACATCATCGGAAAATTACACAAAAGAGCACATACCAGCACGTTTTTCATTAATCTACAAATGTCAATTTCTGTAACAACTTTTGTCGACAAAACTATACTACTGCGTATTGAGTCTGTTTAGAAGAATTAACAACATAAAGTTATTTTGTCACTTCGGTTTCCCACATTGATTTGGTTTAGAGTTTTCTGAATCAACAGCCATAGATGTGATCATACTATGCCAAATTGAGTGGAATTCCATTTAAATAAAAGTGTGATACTAATATGTACAAAAAATTAATATAAATTCAATTTAATATCAGTAGTTGAAACACCGCTTAGTGGCATATTTCTTTGATATACACAACCGTCTACCATAAAAAAATTTCATAGTTCTACAAATATTGTCGTAATTTTCATTTTCGTGTGCGTTATGATTTCACAGTTTGCTAGAATGGAATGGATATTGCGAGTACTATAAGAATTGACTGGTTGTGAAAAGTTTTCACTGATGGATAGCTAGAGAATATTGAAGAGTACGGGAAGCCCTTTTGTCCGGCTGATATGACATCTGACTTAGATAACAAACACTTCAGAAAAAGGGAAAAGACACCAAGTATGTTGTTTGATTCCAGGGTTCTAATTTGACGTTTCTACCAGGTTGACCACATTTTTACGGTAATATCTCAATGGTTTTTACTTTCTTTTATTATTTCATCAAGGGTTCTGCAAAAATTGGAAATAAAGGCGTTTAGGGTAATAAGTTATTAGAAAATATATCCAGTAAGCTCAGAGATTAATATTATTAATTTTTACAGTATATAAATTCTGTAACATGTGCCCCTCCATTTAAATGTTAAAATTAGATGCATTCGCAAATTTCAGTTAGATTTTAGAGATATGAGTAGTTATTTGACTCCATTACAGATGTTCTTATAGGAAATAAACAGAACAAATGTGTTACTTAACCCTTTATTTGGCAAGGTTCCTCAGAAGAAAAATATATTTTCTTTAGATCTTATAGGAAATCTAAGCTATAAATGCTTCACATACCTTCTCAAGTTGCTGGTTAATATTAAAACAAATAAATTAGAATACATTTCAAAGAATTAATTAAATTAAAATTAATTAATTAAGATAAATTTCTTAGAAATGTAAATTAATTATACATATCCTACTTATTTAGTATGTTCACCTCCCAAAAATGTTTTACTACAACTTTTCCTCGTTGCCAATTAAAGGATTAAAAAAACGAGTTAAACATCTATCACAGTTTGAAATTTTAAATTATTTTGTAAAGAGAACCATGATAATCAAATTATGCATTACGCATTGCATTAATTTTCATTGAAAAAACTTTGCATCTATTGAAAAATCACCAACAGTTTTAAGAAACTTCACATTTTGAAGCAAAGGACAAGTACTCATTATCATAGTTGGCATTTATTTTTTAATGTATCTCAAAAATATATTGTATTCTGATACATCAGTACTACAAGCATTCTGGAAATCTCTAAGTGGGTGTAAAGCTGACTTTCTCACAAATTTATACTTGTCCATCCTGTCCAGAAACAAGGTATGTCGGACGACTAGAAAAGAAAAAGATTGAAATCAATGGACGAATCCGTTTGCCATTTGGTACTGTTGCGCGTCCACAATGACGCTAGTGTACTGTGGCTGCACTCCACCAGGATCATTAGGACACACATAGTCATTCGCTCCGTTGCTGGAAGATATACAGTAGGATTTGTCCGCGAAGTTGTCACACTTTGACAACGTGTATTTGATGCCCGAATCCAAATGCGGCTGTTGCTGCTGTTGTTGTTGCCTCGCCACTTCGAAGTAACACGAATCGTTGTACGAATTGTCTGTCGGCGAGCAACTGGCGTAGGTTCGTTGCTGGAACTGCTGCTGCTTTGTCAGTCTCTGGCTGATGTAGTCCGTCGGCCTCTGCAAGTTGGTGGCCGTGATGACGGACTTGTAGTGATTGTTGCTGTTGCTACTGCTACCACCGCGGAGAACGGGTCCTAAGGCACTTGATGGTTGCTTGTTGCTGCTGTGTTGATGATGGAGGGGTGAAGACGTGGATGATGTAGATCTTGGTGAATCTGTCCGTCCGTTTTGGAAGCTATCAAGGTCCGATTCTGACAACATGGAGTCCGACGGACTACTGAAAGGTCCTCCGTTACCGACAGGTGTTGTGTATAGAATGTGGTGATTGACACCCATTTCATGGGCTTGTGGTGCAACCGGTGGAACGTATCCAATGGGGGCCGAACACATTTCTTGTTGAGGAGGCATGGCACAGGGCAATGGCTGCATTGGATCTGTCTCGACATCTGGAGATGAAGACATTACGGAGGCCTCACATGGAGGGAAAGAAGTGTAGCTCTGCACGGAGTACCTAAAAAGAAAAACGAACTTTAATCCTCATAGATGTAGAAAATTATACGTAGTTACGATATTAGAAACACGAAAAGAAGGCAAAAAAGTATTGATAGAAAAGATTTAGCTGTATACAAACCATATTCGTTAATTCTAATAATTAACGAATGTTAAATGCTACAAGTTATAGTATGTGTAAACTCTTGGAGAGTTTGGTAGAAATCACATCCTTTATGAATATTTACAAATAATAAACATTCTGTGATTTGTGTAAATTTGTGAGATATATTTAATGCTCTAATAATAATAATTATTTTTTTTTCAGAATTTCTAGAAATCTTTGTTATAAATGATAGTGAAGATCATATGTGCATATCTACAGTTGACTCAATCACCTGAAAGAATCTCCCAGAATGTTCGTGAAATCATATATATAAGACAGGAAACACGTACGACAACTCGTGAAGAAACTTCAAGTACCTTTCAAAATATTTAATAAAATATAGTGCTTATTTAAGTGCTGCACTTTCATTTTTCAAGTTCATTGTTCGGGCAAGAATATAATGATGGGAATTTTAACCTTGGGTTGATATATTGTATGAATTTTCTTTGAACTATCTTTCTGCACATTTTTTTTATCATGTCTTTACTCATAATGTTCTAAAATCTCATTTTGGCTGTCAATTAATATTAATTCCACCAGAATTTCTTCTATACCTTCTTTATGAAATAAGTTAAATATATGGAAAAAGAATCAGAAAAATTTAAAAAAAATTAATTTAGAAGAGGGCACTTCAGAATTACATGTTGAGGCTGTGAACCAAATTCTTTTCACATATTTTAATTAAACGATGTTATTTAATTTTATTCCAAAGTAATATTTTATCAGGGCCCGGTTAATTAATAGTTTACTGTCCGTCTCTAATTTTATGTATGGCAAAATTGAATAATGTTGCCCTAACCAGCATAAGTATCTAATCGCAGCTTCATATTGGACTACATCACATGTCTGAAATCTAAAGAGGTAACAAATTTAGACAGATATTTTGTTAGAATTAGGAACCGAAGTATGTATTCTAGAATTTTGTTTTCTTAGCAGATAAAGAGCAGAATTGTGGTTCTCTTGGAGGAAGAATTCCTTAGTGGAAATTATTTGCAACTTACCTTTCTTCCCTGTCATATGGAGCCTCAATGTGGGGCAGAGGCGAGATCCGTTGTGGAGGATAGTGTGGCAGGAAGCTTCCACCCCCAGGATCCAATAATCCCATAGCCACGTGGGGTGAGTGAGGATATTGTGGGGGTGGATTTGGACCTCCGATTTCGGAATAAGGTGAGTGCGTAACAGCCGAAAAAGCAGCATGGTGCAACGGAAAGGAGTTCATCTCGAAAAGGCAGGGATCCACTGCATCGCCTGAAATATTAGAAATCACACTTTTGAGGATGCTAATTTTCTGTTATCAGGATTTGTGCTATTCCAGCAAAATTATGCAGGGCAGACACATAAAAGGAAATCATCTCAAAACTCGATCAGTGATAAGTTACAGAACTATATTATTTAGTAGCAACATAAGTATATTAGTGCTAGAACTATTTAAGGTTTGCTATTAATAGGTAATATAGTAAGGTCTATATTACCTAGTTGATCTTGATTGATTTCCTACTTTAGGTAAAATATATATGATCATAAAGATCGTCCATAGAGATTGACTAAATCCAAACAGTTAAAGCTTTACAGTTTAACAATTCATTCCATCATAAATTAACCAGGTCAATTTGAAATTTGAAACCTTAATAAAAACCGTTTCGAAAGTTCTTTCGTAGAAACATTTTTTAAGGTTATTCTAACCTCTTTTCCGTAAACGACACGGTATGTTAATGCTAGAAATTTACTATTATTATATATCCGCGATAACGTGTGCAGAGAAAAAAGGATTTTAATTTATCCCAACGCACTTGAGTATAAATTCAGTAACTAAAACATTGAAAAGTATTGCTCTATAATGTATCTAAAGTATCTGGGGGCACGGCAGTGCCCCCGCCAAGTCCAGCAAAAACAAGTGGCACGGCCGTACCATCCTTTTCTCTAAGCAGTTCAGGCCATTTTCGACCCCCTATAACTTTGTTGTGAATAAAACTAGAAACCTGAATTTTCAAAAACCAAGCAGGCAGGATATAAACACGGTATATTTCAAATTTCATTAAATTTTAACTAGCAGTTTAAGAATTATAACTAGTCAAATTTTGTGAATTTTGTCACTGACTGACTGACTGACTGACCGATCATCAAAATTCTAAGGCACTTCTAGCAGACATAGAAGCTTCAAATTTAGCATACAATTAGTGTTTAGTGTATAAATCAAGGAAAAACTAAAATATGTGTGTAATAAGGGACGGATCAATAAATTTCTCTAAGTTTCGAGCATTAACAATCTAATTTAATATAATATGTTAATGTAATCTAATTTAATGTAAAGATACATTGTGTTTTCATGCGATGGCTAAGTCAATCTATTTATTTAAACCATAAAAGATTTTTAATATTGGTATGGTCACTATAAGATGTTGTTAGGTTATCTAATTACATAATAACTTAAAACAGAAGGACCCTTAAGTAGGGACTGAATAAATTGACCGACTTGGTATTACATGGATCTCACAACTTTTTACGATAGAAGAATTGAGTTGCGAGACTTGTTTTTTTTTTACGTTACGTTTTTGATGGCCTTTGCTTTTAAAAAAATATTAAAATTAAAGTTAAAAGTGCAGATAAATAAATTTGATGTCACTAAAAAAGCTTTTTTTTTTTTGAATTTCAAAATGGTTTAAAATTGTTTCTATACAATAAAATACTCTGAACTAAACGAGGAAAATATTAACATAGTTAGCGTTTAATTAATCAAAAATCTAATTAATATTTTAAAAAATCTTTTCTTAGTGAGCACCTATTACCCAAGAGATAACTGTGAGATATACTTGGTAGCTTGGAGCTCTCATCTTTCACAACTTTTTGAAATATTTTGGCATCACTCATGTTGCAGTTTATGTTTGTTGCAGTAATATGGTAACTTATAAACTGCATATCATATTAAAATTTAAAATTGCGCTAGGTTTCGCAATTTGTTAGTGACATTGTAAAAGTTTTTGAAAATTTTCTTGTTTGTTTACTGTAGTTGCCCTCGTGTTAACCTGTAATAATAAATCTCACATACCATTTTGCGTTGATAGATATATATAAAATCTATTCTATCCATAAATGTAATGTAATTCTAACGCTGTTGCAAGATTTTCCATTAGAATAAGTAGCTGTAACCGTGCATAACGTTTATTCTGAATGATCGAAGCATAGCAATGACCAATACCAAAGCACAATTGACCAACAACAAAATGGCAAATGTGTGCAGCTGTTCCTTTCTCTCAATATCAGTTATTGTTCAGTTTATTGTTATCGTTATAAAAAATCAATGCGGTGATGCTTAGAAATCAGCAAATAACAGAGTTCCTGAAATTTCCTTTGAAATAAAATGAGTCTCATTTCTTTAAAATGAAGTTGGTTACCTCTCAGGCAACCCATATTTGCTTCATCATACAGATAGGGAGACTTCCTATTCTTGGCCTTCTGGTGCCTGTTCCGTGTAGGCGTCGTGGACGATGTACCGTTCGTGGTATTGCTTTGAGTCGTTGAAATGGACGACGAGTAGAGAGAGTCCGGTTTCCGTACCTGCTCTACTTCCAACTGCATGCTATCGGCTTCTTGTTTGCTAGATAAAAAGGGGAACTACATAAATAAACCATTCATAAATATTTGGCTTAATTTAGTTTAGTTAAGATTAATGTTCATTTTAGAAGTCATAAGAAGGCAATTTCGGGATGCACCTCGTCATTTTAAACAATGCCAGTTGATGAGGTTGAAGCTTGATTTCACTTCATTTTCAAATTTCCCCATCTCTAAATGAGAGGATGATTTAAAGATACAGATTTAGAGCATATATATAAGGATTTAGGGCACAAGTCTCTCTATATATATACCAGATCTTTTAATGGAGTGATGCTTTGTACTTATTAAACCACCAAATTTGAAACCAAGGAATCACCTCAACTCTTTGACAATATATCTTTGACAAAAACAATTTAAAGTTTCTTAAAATGAGGTTGCTTAATCCAAGTGAAGGCTTATCACTGATTTTTAAACTGTTAAAATATTAACATATACACAATCGAAAAAAAAATTAAGCTGTCTTAATTTGAAATATTTCTATAAAATTTTACAGATATATGTATATTTCATAGACTTATTTTCTGTAATCATTAATTAATTAATGTTGAATTTTTACGTTATATTTTTCTGTTTAAATATATACTTAAATTTGCAAAAAATCTTTTCGAATGTAAAAGATCTGATGGATAATTTCTGCTGTCGAAATGGAAACAGGAAAAAGTTTAAGAAACTCTGATTTTGAGCAAATACTAGTACATCGATTCCGATTTTATTTTTAATTTGTTGATGAATACTTCATAATTTTTTAAGTACGTGATAATTATAGGATTTTTGATATTTCTTTATTTAATGATAAAATGCGCTTTACTCGAGTTAAGTAATATTTATAGAAATTTGAATTCTTAATATCTTGCTCTATGGATTTGTTGTTTGCATTTTTTTTCTCGGTATTTTAACAATAGATTATTTCAGATAATTTTTTAATTATTTAATTATGTTATTAAAATTTTCGAATGCATTTTCATTAATGACATATTTTTAAATCTCGAATTTTTGAACAAAAAATTAAAAAATCAACAAAGAATTTTTTTTAGAAATGATTAACACAAATTAATACATCTATATTTTTTATATTACGTGCAAGTCACCTCTGGCAACTAGCTGATTTGCCGTCATTTTGAGATACTGATCAGATTTAATTTCGATTAAATTGCTTAGATATGACTTAATGTCTATCGTTCCATCAAGTTTTCTTACATTAAAGATATATTTTATGTTATCATATAAAATTCTCTAATGGAGACCAGCCCCATGATAACATAGTTCTATTAAAAATTTAATATATGAATACTAGGGCAACCATGAATTCTATTTTTGGAAACTGGACAAGAAATATTTTTAAAAGATTGCCAAAATTCAGAAAACATTTATGGAAATATTAAATTAGTATCGTTAAAAAGATAAATTTTTGAATTTAAAAATGACGTAAAGATAATTTTTATGCGGAAATATTTTCAGAAGTTATGGTGGAAAAACGTCAACATTTAACTTAGTTTTTAATTAATTAGAATTCTACTTAAAATAAAAAAGGCCGTTCTGAAATATATAGGTATATCAAGTTTGGTAGCTACAGGTCTAAAAGTCAGAATGCCAACACTCATATCTTTATTATTAGTAGAGATGCACAGTAAAGTGCACACAGTGAACAACAAATATTCCCGAATAGACTATTTTTTAAAATCATAGTTCTTATCAAATCCTATATGAAAACATCGCTTGCAGTGTTATATCCTTTTGATAGTCGTCGTATGTTTTTGCCATAATCAATTATGGTAATATATTAAGTTGAAAAACAGATATCGAGAGTTTCATTTATTTTTGAAATATTTGTCTGGCAGAAAATATTTTTGACAGCACATGTAAGCATCAAAAAATAAAATGAAATAAAACAGTTCTTCAGACCGGCAGAAGAATTTTTTAAATGAAATTTTCTGTATTCTCTATTCTATAGATGAAGATTACTTATAAGTTAATTCTTTTGGGAGAGCATTTAAGACCATTTTAAAAAACAAAAGCATTTTTCATTTGTAAAGTGCACATAATTGGTGCATTTCACTTCACAAGTTATTCTCATTATTTCTCATTGTCTTTAGTGTGCATTACAATAGTGTACTACATATCAGCCTTCTGCTTTAGGAGAATATTAACAAACTTTACGACATCAGCCTCACACTATCTGTAATTTAGTGAAGCAACTGCTTTTCCGTTCTTAAAACAGACATCATTTAAGGGCTTTTAATAATGCAAGGTCTTTTATGTCGTTAGCATGCCATTTTCCTTGCAGTGAAAATTATTTTCCTATTGTCAAATAGTGATTCCGAAATCGAGAACACTCTGTAAACAATCAAGGAGTGTCGCACACATCTCGTCGCTGTACTAACCTTAGCACGTAGTTGACGCTAACAATACAATGCGGCCGTGAAGACCGGGTGTTATGGACAACAGTAGCGTAGCTCTGCATCCAAATCCAGCCGCCATCTTTGGTCAGGAATCGGTAGTACTTTGTCGTCACTTGACCTTTGTGCAATACTGTAGGAAACAGAAAAAAAATTTTTTTTTCGTACTGAAAATATGAATATTATACTTTGATATCAAAAGAATTGGACTTTTAAATAACAATATTTGAAAAGAACAATTTTCGTCGCATAACAATAATAATAATAATTTAGTAATAAATGCTATAGAGACGATGAAGAATCTTAAATAATAATGAAAACGTGTCTCCATCGTTACATGCGAAAATGTTTTGAAAAATTTTAAAGGAGATTTGAACCTTTAGGCAAAAGAATTTAGCTTAATAATGTATTAGGTTTTAGTCATAAATTTTTAAAAAATTTTTCTTATTCATATAGTGATAAAAATGAATAAAAATACTTTTATTTCTTCGCAATGCGCATATTTATAAATACAGTAATAAAACAATGAAAAGTATTGTCATAAAATATACTTGAAAATATTTTTAAAAATTTATTGGAAAATAGAGAGAAAAAAACAGCGTGTAGAAATAAAAATTTTATCATTAGAAAGTTCTTCTTAAAAATTTTAAAGTAGTGTCAAAATGGTTTCTGTGCAATAATACGCACTGAAATTATTAAATAAGGTTTGTTCTATTTGACAGATTTTTAACAATTTTTTTTTAAAGTTTGAAGATTAATTGTTATTGATCTTCTAATACTCAACCGAATATCCTTACTACTTAAAAGAGAAACCAAATTTGATAATTTTATGATCAAATATGATCTGATCTACTGAGCGTTTGGAACGATTTTTTTCATCATGGATATCGCAGAGTAGACCAACTCATAAACATTCAGATAAGAAATTAATATTTGAAACTAAGAAATTTCTCAGCGTGAATGAACATACAGAGACAAAATTTTTCAACGAAGCTTCTTAATAATCATTTTTAAATACAGTTAAATCTAGTTTAATTTATTTCTATTTCTATAATTAAACCCATATATTTTATTAATAAGGTAAAAAAAATATGCATTATATGGAATGTTTGGATACTGCACGGTGGAGACATCTGAAATTTTCAATATTCTTTCTCCTCTTTTACCCTCTTGATACGAAGTAAGGAAGCTAGAATAAAAATGCTAACCGGGTTAAACTCATTGTAGTTTGTCCGCATTGGATGAGAAGTAAGCAAACACGCAAGCCAGTGCTGAATGCAATTTGTGAATAAGATAATGCGATAACAGTATGATAAGAGTTAGAAACACAAAACGTCCTTCGGAATCCATTCTATTGAACTAAATGAAATGCGTTAGAGGTTAGGAAACAAATGTGGGTTATTAAAATAATGAATCAATGTTGTTTACAGTTTTTCAACACGAGGAATAAGAGACAAGGAAGATGTAATTTAGATATTTAACTCTTACTACAATAACAAGATTAATATAAAGAGAAAACAACAGAAAGAAAATTAATGTTCAGATATCATTCAGTGGCGAAACACCGTTAATTTCAGTTCTTGAGTCATATACTTCCTAACTTCAGCTCAATAATGTTTAGTAGTAGTATACTTGATTATTGTATTAGGCCCCAATCCTTAGATTACTATAGAATGAAATTTCAAGCTAACCTTTAAAAACTGGCAGAGAAATCAAAGAATGCTTTATTCTTTTGAAAGGTATAATTTGTGAATCTTCCAGATTACCTGTGGAGTTTTCTTTTCTTATTTTTCCACTTTTGCTAGGTTTAAAGTTAATACACATGTCATAACATAATAATACAGTTAAGTAAAATTATCTATTGTTCTATAGAATTGCATGAAAGATTAGTTAATTGCGAATGAGAGAGGCCACAGCTCCATTGATTTACTAGTGCATCTTCTGCAAAAATCGATTTAACAGAAAAGTTTATGCTGGTACAGCTTTTATACCGTATATAAATAGAAAGCTAAAGAAAAGACTCATTTAACTAATTTGAAATATTAATTGCTACTAAAACCCAATGTGCGAAAATTTTTACAGCTTTCGCATGCTAATCGTTACAATAAGGTCCTTAAAAATAGTATCGAGTCTAGAATCTTTTTTCCCTTTTTTATTTGATTTATATTAATAGCAAGTGATGTCTTTCTTACAAATTCAAAATTTTGTGGATCTTGATTATAAAATCAATTTTACATTAGGAAAGTAAATGGGTATAGTTGGAGGCCTCGTGCCATTATCATGATCATTTGTCTTCCAGAAATGTAAAATGCCCTAATTTTTCGCTATCACATTTTTTTCCAAATTCGTCAATACTGGTAATAAAAAGTAATGAAAAACATTTCAATAATATTTGTTAAATAGAGATTTCAAATGGATTCTATCTTTGCATAACGAAATGTTTTGTTTCTTCTTGTGTTTTTTAATGTTGAATTGAATCAAAATTTATTTAGAAGAGGATAAGGTGAGAATATAAGCCTTTCTAGTCATGTGTAACCATTAATGACTATTATTAATTAAACTCGGTTTAATTAAATCAAAATCATTTAGGAAGTTCAAGCCCTCGATCACACGAAATCACATGAAACCACCGGGATAATCGCAACACTGGAGTCAGTTCACGAGACATTGCAGTTATGCGACAAAAGTCAATGACGTTTAAAAAATGAAAAAAAACAAACATTTAATTGCACGTTATTGTGATATGACATCATGTCTGTCCTTTTCCTATGGGATGTTCAGTGGGTTCCAAAATTAGAACTGAATGGAGATTTAATTTAAATCGCATCCAATCCTTTGAACAAATTTCATTCAGAAATGTTAATCAATCCTTAGACTACCAAAGGAATACATACGTCCCATGAAACAAAATATTAACAAAAATTATCAATTCTAAAACTCATTTCATATAGTCTCACTCAATAGAAGTTGTAGAAAAAAAAATCACAATTTTATGACCACGTAAAAATTCCATTTTGCACCTAACCACACAAGATATTAATATATAAGTACTATGTGTAAACAATACTAAAAAAAATTTTTGTAAGATATATTTTTTTTACTTAGAATATCAGTGGAATCTAACGATTTCATCTAGTAGTATCAGTAGGGGCACATATGCCCCCATCCCTGTAAGTGTCTCTCTCTTCATAATATAATTATGATCAAGTATTACTAATTTCAACATAGGCTTCAAAAATAAAAATAAATCGGTAGTTTAAGGGTTAAGATTAGGCAGTTTTTTTAAGAATAAAAATTTTACTATATTCTTCCGCCAAGTATGCCCCACAGTAAGTTGCATAATATGCTTCCTTCAAAAGATGCTCACATTATACATATGAGTATATATATTCTTCCCACAGTATGTCCAAGCTGGCTAATAGTATAATTTATCGGTTATATAAATTATAAATAAATATATAAATATAAACTCATCTGACTACTTACGAGTATCGTGAGAATAACGCATCTGGACACAATCAGCTCCATGGATGTAATGATATAGCGTTTTTTCTATTAAATCTTGCGGCTGGTAGCCTGTTAAATTCGTCACTCTGGAAAAAATAAACAAATGGTAAGTGTAAATGCTGATATTACTTTTATTATTATTACTTTTAGCATCGATGAACTATCATCATCAATACAGAATTTCAATCTGTGAGTTTGGAAAATGACAATTTTGATGGAATGTAAAGATTTGAAAAGAAAAAAAAAAAGTGCAAATTTTAGTTATACATAATAATAAACTGAGAATTTTTTGAGCTTTTATGCAAACCTATTTATTCGTAAAAAGGCCACATAAGTGTCGAAAGGTCTTTTGACTGAGGATGTTTATAGAACATGTGAAATTGACGAGAGCATATAATAACTCTCTATTTTAGAAGGTCATCTACAGTTAAAACTAATGAACGGAGTGAAATCATATTTCACAAGAAAATTGTATAAAGCATGAGGAGATGAATTCCAAACCGAAAAAAAGTTTCCGATATAATATCTTATGTACAAAGATAAAATCACATTAAAATTCTATATTATTTGTTAACAAAATATATTCTCTGAAAGTTTCATAGTGCATATCATAAATTTTTGTATGTGCAATTTTTATAACTCGAACATTAGTGAATTTATGCTTAATCCATTTTCTGAGCGTTCGTTGCAATTATTTAGTGTTTTACTTCCTAACAGCGTCTTTTGTTACTATTTCCTACGCTACGCAACTTTTTTACATAATTTTGGGGGGTTTTTTTATAGTTTATCTTATTACGCATTCCACCATCTGAATGTAACAGCTGATTTCATTCTAGTTATTATTTCTAGCAGCAGATTCTTTCAAATTGGAAAATTTTATTTTATCGCTATCTTGTATTTTAACTGTTGTCATCATCCAACTCAGGTCCTCTCATCCTCAAGGTACGTCCCAAAATAGTTCTAGTTTTGCTTCTAAACGTGATGTTCATATAATTAAAAATTAAACTTGTGAATAAACTGCAATTCATCTTTTATCCTCCTGACCTTTTGTATTTTTGAAATATGAGGTTCATAAACAGACATAAGATGTGTCTTTTAAAATGTTGAAATATATAAAAAATAACACAATCCTATTTTATTTTTTTTTTTACTATTTTTGCAGTTTTTCTTTCTAAACCATGTCTGATAATAGAGACAATATTAACATAATGAATAAACGAAAGTTTTCCAATAACGGCAGAATCGAATCCTAAGAATGCTAGTGACTTTTAAATTTAAAATGCATTTAAATCCTTCATTTTTTTTCTAAAGATTCAACACATGTTATTCTTAAAATCTGATTGCGTAATTACTAGAAATCGTAATTGATCGGGAGATTATTAATACAAGGTAATATAATAATATGAGACTTCTCAAATTACAGCAATAAAGACATTTATCTTGATGAAGGAATAAATTATGTTAATCAGGAATTATGTTCAGAACGTAAATTAAGAAAATAATTTCTTACGCTTGAAGATTCTTTATTAGATTCTAGAAATTCGCGAATTAACTGCAGTATTTGCCTGATGCCGAGACAAAAATCTATTAAATTGAATATAATTGTTTGAATTCATTCTGAAAATTTCAGATATCTATTGTTTAGACAGCGTAATTGCTGGCTATTATTGAATAGCTATCCTAGGAAAATGGATTTCAAAGCATATTGTCAAAACTATTCCCAGATTATTGCTACACCCATATGCAATACCATGCAGGATATGTGGCAACATGCTCTTAAAAAGACAAGCAGTCGTAAAAGTTTGAAAGTAAGAACTTAAACAGTGAGATTATATTAGTTTTGCTTTTCTTCTCTGCATTTTTAATTTTCTATACAATTAAATTTATGCATATAACGGTGAATAAAATGTAGAAATTTCAAAATAATCTTGTTTAGTATCCTCATTTTTTTTAACTTTCTCGTACACGAAATATGCAAAGAGAAAGCATTGTAAACGTCAGAAAATTCGAATTCGAGATTTTGACGAATGTCCACATTTCAGACCTCCCTGATTTCAAAAAATCCTTTTTTGGAATTTTACCTGTCTGTCTGTGAACACGATGGCTCAAAAGTACTTTGAGATTGATGGATGAAAGTTAGTAATTCTATCAAATTTTGAACGATATTCATTCAGAGGAAATCTGTCTGACCGTTTGTCCAAATACAAGTTAACACAATAATTATAAAATAAAAATAGCTAGATAGATAAAAATTTTATATATAGATTTAGCTTGTAAATATAACTTTAGCATGTAAATATCAACTTTTAAACAAAATTTGTTAAGTTGTTGAGCTTTTGTCGGATTGTATTTTTACAGACATCTAAACGCTATAATTCAAAAATCTAACAACTTTGGTAAATGAAATTTACTATGTCGGGAATGAAATTTAATACGCATTTAAAGTATAGATTTTTTAAAAATGAAATTTTGAACCAGATTGGTCAAAGGCTGACAGTCTGTCAGTCTGAAAGCTTTCATGCATGCAAGTAATGATGCATTTGGAACCAGCATTTTCATTATAAGTTTCTAATTCATTTATACACTTAATATGGAAGATTTTTCCTGCAATCGTGATTCAATGGCTCTTTCCTATATTATCAGAGACAAGCATATCATCCAATCGAGATCATATTGTAGGTGATGAAAGAAAATTCAGATACTTTGAATCATGAATACAAACGTTTCCTAATTTAAAATTACTATAATAAAATCAATAACTGTGATTTTAAGTCTTATCCAGAGGATATTTTTGCGTTCTAACACATAAATTATATGGTTATGTATAAATTATATGGCAAGTCATTTTATGGTTGGCTTCATATGTTTTACATACATTAGCATAGAATAAAAGAATCTTTTTATAGCCTTGAAAAGAATACTTTTATAGATTTTGCAAGCAAATCTATTAATAAAACTATTAAACAAAACAATATAAGTGCAACCACTTTGATAAATAAGAATTTCAAAATATAAAGCAGAATCTATAAATGTATAATTTAGATTATAAAAAGAAAATCTATGCTGTAAAATTTTAGCACAATTACACAAAAAAAGAAAACAATTTTATTGATTAATAAAATCTTAAATTGACTTGCTTGAAATACTTTTATTTTCATATCTATATGATTTTTTGACACTGAAGAGAGTATTTTTACTATAATAAAAGCATTATGAATTTTTTTTAATAAACTGATAAAATTATAAAAGCATAAAAAATAGTTTCAGAAGTTTAAGAATAGAGAAATGCTAAAAGACGTGATTCAAATGGAAATTCTACAACATCCCTTATTTCTAGTTTCGAAAACTATGCCAATAAATTGTGTGCCGCAAAAGCTTTTGGAACTTTTAAAGCGGGTTAATTTAAATGCAAAATATTTCCTTTTGTTCAAGGAAATAAATGTCAATAATGCTATTTTTCAGATAATTATTTTAATTGCAAAGATACCTTCATTTATTGAAGCTCATTTTCAATTTAAATATTCTATAAACTTTATAGAATATTTAAATTGAATATATGGATCAATACGATCATAATAAACATGGACCAGTTTTCCTTTATAGTATAAAAGAAAATTGATCCACGTTTATTATGAATGCCTACAGTAAAATTAATGTAAAGGAACATAAAGTTTGTTGCGCTGAGTTTTATATCCATTTTATTTGTTTAAATCTGCACTGTACGGTAGTAAAGTGCAAGCATCAAACTCTA
Source organism: Argiope aurantia (assembly GCA_026543865.1). Taxonomy (NCBI): domain Eukaryota; kingdom Metazoa; phylum Arthropoda; class Arachnida; order Araneae; family Araneidae; genus Argiope; species Argiope aurantia. The sequence goes on along the minus strand of JAPMOR010064619.1, from coordinate 1,490,513 downwards.
ATTCTAATTGCACAATACATCTTAAGGGAAAAATATTTTTAGTACGATTATGAAATGGCTGAAATAAACAATTTTTTAAGCACTAACAATTCTATCCCATTGTGTTTTTTTACCGTTGCCATGTGTGTCTTTTGACAACATAAGACATACATAAATTTTATTCCTTGATCTACGAATTTATTTAACCGTCTAAGAAGATGGCACATCGAATGGGAACATTTATTGTTATTTCTATCTATAAAAATATTTCCTTAAAATATTAACAATAAAAACATTTGTTGTTATTTCTATCTATATAAATATTTCCTTAAAATATTAACAATAAATAACATTTATTGTTATTGCTATCTATATAAATATTTCCTTCCTTACGATATCCAAATGATTTTTGTCTTTTAAAATAGTTACTACAAGGGGTGTTGAAATGAAAAGGTACGACACGACATGTGAATATAAATGAGGACTTTATTCAAAGTATACACCATAGGCCTGAGCACAACGATCCCATTGATTAACGAGCCGAAAGATTCCTTGTTCCCAGAATTCCTGTGGCCGTGACGAGATCCAGTCCTTTACAACGTCCGAGTTGAAGCGCTTTCCTTCCAGGTGTTTTATCAGGAAACCAAACACATGAAAATCACTGGACTACATGTCCGGGCTGTAGAGCGGATGATCGAGCTGCTCCCACTTGAACTTGGCCATTTCCGCGTATGTGACCCTGGAGACGTGTGGACGCGATCTATCATGGACCAGAACCACACTCTCCGTGAGTAGCCCCGGTTTTTTGTTCTTGATGAACCTGCGTAGTCTTTGGAGGGTCTCACAGTACACATCGGAGTTGATGGTTCTTCTGTGCTTGAGGAATTCAAGAAGTAGCGGACCTTGGACGGCACTCTATATAAGAGCCTCTGCTCTCTCTGCGCATGCGGGCGCCCACGCATACTCTGATCTACGACGGAGACTCCAATGCGAAGGGTATGCGAAGGGGTTAAGTTCTAATCAGCAATAAAATTCTACTTTCAATGCTATAAATACCGAGCCTTATTCTGTAATGAACTGTGCAGTTAAAGAATCTTCCATTTGATTTCAAATTCTAAAATGATTATTATATTAAATTTTCGAATACTTTCTATCGTTAATCCCAAAATGATATTGAAAATTTCAATCACAGAGATAAAAAAAACCGTTCTTTCCATATAAAAAAGTAAAAAACGAACATAAAAGTACAAAATAAATCTATTATTTTTAAAAAAGCATAATTATGCATATGAGCCGACTTCAAAAGCGTCGCTGTGTTGATACCATTTTTTTATGTTACTTGTTTGCTGCGCTAACCAAATTTCTTAAATAATTGTAAATTTATTGTTTTATTATTACATACATATATTATTTATATGTTGCTATTATGTTTGCTTAGCTATTAATAATATTTTACGAACTTTTGATAGTTTACATTTTGAATCAGCAAATCATAACTTTCTTTTAAAATTTAAACCGGTAGAACTACTCAGAAAGTAACTATATTATCCACAAATGGAACTCTGATTTCTTCCTTTTACTTCCTTTAGTGGTTTGTGTTACCGGTTCACGAATTTCAGCTGCAGATGTACAGTGAATGCCGCATATAGTTGTCAATATATCTAAAATGGCTTTAAAATGTACAGTCGAGTTACATTATTATGAACACCTATATAATAGCTGGAATAGCCGCCCCTGATACCCAAAACAACTAAGCATTAAGGTATAGATTTAATGTGTACTTAGAAGATGGCAAGAAGCATCTTTGACCATGAAAACAGCAGAGCATCACATAACTTTTAAAGATTCCGAGACAGATGGTCTTTTTATTTGATGTTTCAATCGATATGCTTCAACAGATTTTCTCAGGAATTAAGATTTAGGTAACTAGGAAGCCAGGGTAGTTAATGGAATTCTTTCTCATGCTCCTCGAATCATACACGGATGATTTTGGACCTATGGCATGTAGCATTACCTTGATAAAACACGCCATCATTTGCAAGATACGCAGTTGCGACGTAAGGATGTATGAACGTACTCATCTACGACAATGATGGATAACTACGCACAGCTACTGAGGGTACCTTTCATAGCAATTAAAGGACCCAAAGCATACTAAGAAAATATGCTTCAGAACATCGCACTACATCTTCCATTTTATTGGATATCAACAAATGTTTCTGAAAGTTTGTTTTCAGACATCTCTCAGTGAATATGCAAGCACTCGTCTCTCCAATCCAACAGAAAACGAGACTCACCTGAAAAAACAACCGTTTTTCACTGTTCCAGAATTCAGTGTTTGTACTGTAATGCACGACGCTCTTTGCAATACAAGCTTGTCAACATGGGTGCTAAAATCAGACGTCCTCTGCGAAGGCCAGTACGCAATAAAATATACATTGAACATTTGTCCTGGATAGCTGTATGAGGCATTATCGATTTACTTGGATCGGCAATGTATCGGCAGTAGAGCTTCAATCTCTCTTTACCAGACGTCTCAAGCGACGCGCATCCCTGTTATTAAATAGTTCGTGGTGCCACACAATTTGCACGCCTGGACTGCACACCCTCTTGATTCTTCCAGATGTTGTACACATTGCATTATAATACTACATGAACACTTCTCAAATGCTGCGGTTTTAGAAATGCTGCCGGTGCGTGCTTTGCAGCCGAAAATCATATTTTTTCAATGTCCATTAAATCGCGTGACTTGTACTGTACTATCAACTTTATATGTTTCATGCTGCTGTTCATAACGTTGTATATTGGGGCTTTTTTTGTATTCCTCTCTTATATGTACAGTTTCTACTTTTTTGTTACTTTGAGGAATATTTCTTATATGAGAATATATAAGGAATTGACAAATTTCTAAAAAATAATCTGCACCGTAATGCCTTAAGCAAAGGAAAAAAAATTAAATCGAATGTAAGGTTTTATGATTATTAAATGTTGAAATCAAGTAAATCAAGTGCCTGAAAATATCCATACTTTATTTGAATGATCTTAAATTGAGTAAATATACCTTTAGACTGGAGTATGGCTTATAAATGCGCATTGATATTGAATATATAAACTTAAAAGGAAACTTTTAGCAGATAAATGAAAATTAGTTCATTCATTTAAGTTCTTTTCAGCTTAAAGGCAAAAGGAAACTTTTAGAAGAACTTTTAGCTGTTATGAATGTTATTAAAATTCCAGATCATATTTTTGAAAAATCAAATACAACAATCATATGTCTGCAAAAGCAAACTTTAGAGAATCAGAGGAACTTTAATTGAGATTGTAATTTTGGGGGTTTTCAAAATATTTTACAGAATGGCAGTGGATTTTCTTTTATCTGATTGAAAACATCTGCCTTATTACAGCTCAAGTCTTTTCTCTGTTTGATTTTGATTTTTAATATTAGAAGTAAAAAGTATTTATTGAAAAGGACAAATAAATCAGAACGGTCCAAAAATGAATGAAAACGGGTTGTCATTAGAGAAATACAAAAGAAAATAAGAAAAATAGAAGCCATGCTCATCAGTTAAATGATCTTTTGTCTTTTTATTAGTCTTTTGATTTCATTTTCTCATTTCAGTGAACGATAGCATATTAAACATAGTTTATGAAACTAAATTCTTTAGAGTAACGACTTTCAACATATAGGCCGCGAAATAACTTTTTTGTATTTATTTAGGTACTATTTTCCGAAAATGAAGCTGAAAGTTACATTAGAAATTCTTTTGAATAAAATAACATAATGATAACAAAAGTATCGTAAATGAAGAACACAGTTTTAACCAAAGTTAACACCAACCTCTAAAATGTTTTTTTTTAAAGAATATTGCTGGTTTTGTTCTGGATACATCTTCAGTAACAGAACGAAATCAAAATGCCAGATTTACACTTTATTTGATGGGGGTACTCTAGCACTCTCATGAATCTAATGATTTTTCTGAAGCTTTCATGAATTTGCTTACCCAGCTAAAGATTTTTAATCATAGTTATGGAAAGCAACTAAATGTAGAGAGCGTCTTGAAGCTGAAATTGTCAAAAAATTCCCACAGTTTTCTATTTTAAATATTGATTATGCGTTTCAAAAATTTCTTACATTGTGACGGCTAAGTAATAATAATAAGTTTTTTTATAAAAAGTATATTTTCAATCCTTTTATAGGTATAGGTTTCCGGTATATATCAATAACTTTACTAGTTATTGATATATACCGGAATATACATAAATGTATGCTTTTATTTGTATGTTTAGTTATTGGGTCTCAATATGTTTATTACACAACGGGTATTCCGCATAACCAAAATAGTGTGGTTAGACCGTTTGACTTTGAGTTATTCAATTTGGCTCGTAATTCTACTCGAATAGTAACTGTCCACACGGATTTTTTTAAAAAAAAAATTCAATTAGATTTTTAATTTAAAATTAATCCAAATTTTGTTTTTACCCTCAATAACTCCATGGTAATTTGCTTGCAGAAAAAAAACTTATTTACAATATTCGAAAATATTTTTAAATATATTTTACAACGATATTTTTTTTCATCATTTTTTTGTAACTGCATTTATATATTTTCTCGTTAAGATTGTATTAAATGCACTTTTTTTTTGTCTGCAAGTTATTGCTGTGTAAAAAAAATATAATTTTAAAAACAAAATGAAGATATATAAAAATAATCTCAAAATACAATAAAATTATGAGGTTTCGTATTAAAAGAGCGAATCTCCTTTGATTTTTTAAATATAAATTTCAAAAAATTTCAATTGCAATTCGATTAAAGCAAATGGACATTGATATGGATACTTTATCAAAGTGTAAATCGGAGCGAGTATGAAGCCGGTATTAAGATACTTAAGTGGAATACTTAAGTAAGATACATAAGTACAGATATAAAATTCGTTTCACACTAGTCTTCTTTACCGATTAGCAAGTAGGTCAAAAAGGTGCATCATGGAAAAGAATGCCATCTACCATCAACCTGTTGCGGTCAATAACCTGTTTAAGGTTAAGGAATCTTGCAAGAGTTCAGAAGTGTGGCGGAAATGACGGAGTAAAATCCAAGGTCGAAGTTTTGATAAACTTTGATGTTGAGAGTTAATTCTCTTCAGTTACCAATAATTAATATGATAGAGTCGCAGAATTATGTTGTTCAGTGAATGCTTTTTAAATGTTTTAATTTTTGAAATTCAATAAAATTCCACTTTTATACATTTTTAACGTTACTCTTAATTATATAGCAATGATAATGTGCATTATATATATATATATATATATATATATATATATATATATATATATATATATAT
>JAPMOR010064619.1:1456463-1485185 GCA_026543865.1 Argiope aurantia | reverse complement strand
TATATATATATATATATATATATATATATATATATATATATATATATTTAAAACACTTTTTTGAAAACTTAAAATGAATTTTAAAGGAATATAATAATGCTCCTTGCGCAATAAAATGCATTAGAATTATCGAGAAAAATTAAAATTCTGATTAATTTTTAATAAAAACTCTAATGAAAAATGTTGAGTTGATTTTTTTAGCACTTATAACCCAAGAAGTTATTATTTGCGATATTTGGTTTTTCCAAATTCAAAAATCTGCTGTATAAGCACGAAACATGTTGCATGACGCAACTTATAGACAATATATCAGCCTATAAACATAAAAAAAATAATTGAAGATCGCATTTACATATTTATCGTTAAATGCTTAAATAATTATGTTGTAATGAATTTTAGAAAGCATTTCATTTAAAACAATGTCGTTTATCATAATTTCAAATAATTTTTGTATCCTTTACGCTCGCAGTAAGAAATAATTAATTGAAATTATGATCTTCTAAAATTTAATTTAATAAGTTATTATTTGTAATTGCATTAAACAATTTACAGATAATATGCCAACCAATAATCATTATAAAACACGCAAAAATTAAGTGGAGTTCGCAATTTACATAAATGTGATATGTTCATTACCGCTAGATGTTTGAATAATTATGTGCTTTTGAATAAATGATACGAAAATAATGTGATTTAAAATAATGCCGTTTATTATATGTTTCAAATAATTTAGTGTTACGAATCTGTAATATTGCTTTCTGATGCAGAAAGATAAATAGTAGGGAAGAGAGATTTATAGATATTTTTATCAGTATTGATTAGATGAAAAGTCGGTGGTCTTCGGCTTAGGCGATCATTTGATAACTAGGCGACGAACTTCATGACTTTAGCTACAAAAATGAAGGTTCTAAAAAATACAAGAATTATGGCAATTTCTCTTTTAGAATTCAAGATCGGCTGATTCATCTTGAAGGTTCTGTTACTTCGGAAAACTTATATAAACTCGAAAGGAGTGCAGACATCGGTGTTTGGCTATCAGTGTTTTCTTGTAGAGTAGAGCGCCGTTATTTGTCTTCTAGCTTGTTGGACCTTATACTATTCATTCTTAGATGATTTTGACAACATTATACCTCCCTTACTCTGAAAGTTGCAAATTATTTATAGACATTATGATTCGCCAAAATTTAGTTTTGCTTGGGTATATCCAACATGCTTATTTAGGATTATCGAAAGAAGATTAGATGCTTAATTAATTTTAAATCTATGTTCTAACTATGGATAAGTGTATATTAGCATTGGTATATATAAGCAGCATATTCTGTTTAATTCAGAAATAAGGTGTCATGTTTTCTTGCACCCCAAAAAAATAGATATTCTTTCTACAGTTATCTACATTCAAAATTTATTCAAATAATTTAATTACGTAATTTGAAGAAAAGCATATACAACATAAGTGAATTTATAGACAACATCTATGTTTAATCTCACCTGGCGTCCAAGAAGATTAATCTTAGGTCCATATTGGCTCTGAACATGAACATGTTGGAGTACATCTTGATCTCGGTGATGGCACTGGGAGGCAGGGAGTGACCAACAGCCACCAAACCCATGTTCTGGAAGCAGCTGTCGTACGGCGACGTGTCCACGGTATACCTTTGCACCTTCAGATACCCGCTGCAGTGGATTACCTGATGGATAAAAAAAAATATTTTAAAGAAAAGACTTTGCTGGTTCATTATGTTTCTGTTCTTCTACCACAGAAGAAAAACATCTTTTTATAAATTACTAAATACAAGTAATTGAAAAAATACTATTCGAAGAACCGTTCCTACATTACTTTCTAATAGCATTCTGGGTTTTTTTTAAAGTCCGAAAGTATCATTATAAACAACATATAATGCTTAATTTAACAAAATTAAATTTTTAAATATAGAAATGAGGAAATTCCAAGCATCTTCTTTAAAAAAAATGGCATTGATATCACATTGGCAAGATCCGCATTGCTGAATGGGAGAAAAATTATTTTTTTGGAATATCCTTAATGAATTATTTGACAAAAGGAAAGCGAACCCCGGAAGCATTTGTGAATGCTTTTATAAGATGTTTGATAATTAGGTTAATGATCTTTATATTGAAATTATAAATTTATATTAAATTTTCAACGAAATCCGTTTATATTTGAAAACAATTGATCAAAAATGCAACGAATTAAATGTAAATAATTAAATTACGTATCAGTTTATGAACAGAATAACTTTTCTGTGCCTGTTTGATTGATGGACAATAAATAAACTGTTTATTCATGTGTGTATATGAACATGACAATTCAAGAATTATACAAGCGAGATTCAGTATATTGCCACAGTATACATTTCGAAATTTACAATTCAAAATGCACATTCGATTTGCATTTTGTAGTTCGTAAAACATGTCACATCTTATTTACATGAAAATGTTGATGCAGGAACATTCGCATTGGTTTTAATTTGCTTTCCTCCTTTTTATTAGAGAAAAATATTTTCAATGCCTCGTAGGTCTGCTTTCGTTCCTTTATTTTTGTTCCTCAATAAAATAATTTTCTATACTCAATTTATTTTTATTTATTACTAAGCGTCTTTTGGTGAATAGAATTGGTTTGCTGGGAATGCATTTAATTGCAGTTCACTTAGAAAATTCGATGTCCATGATTCCGTCAACTCCTCAGATATGAAAGCCATGTCATTTTAATAATCTTGCATGTATTCTGTTCATTATTACATAAACTCTTTTAATAAAGATTAGTCTCTTGACGTCAAAATAGGATTCAAAATTCAACTTCCTGGTTCGTTTGTCTTCCATCTTTCACAGTATTGCAAATTTTCTTTTTATTAATCTTGCAAACTTCATAGATGTTAAACAGAATATTTTCTCCTTAGCTTTGAACAATGGAAGAAAATCCCACTATCAAATATTGGTGAAATAGTGAAACTGTTTGAATTTCATAACATCGATATAATCTGCTATTGGAAATTAGATGAAAAGATTTTTAATTGCCAGAATTCAGAGAAAAATTTTCATAACTTTAGAATGGTATTCTTAAACTGAATTTTTTTTTTTAAATTTTGAAATGGTGCAAAGTTTTATTTTAGTACTATATTATTTTCGGCCATTATTACCGCGGAAAAACCGCAAAATTCAACTCATTCTTAATTAATTAAGATTCTAATTAAAATTTCAGGCAAATCACTGTGAGGTGCACAGTTTTGCTCTTCAAGTATATATGTGATAAATCTGATAGCTCTAGGTCAAACAGTCTGGCCTGTAGAGTGTCACTGCGCGCACAAAGATAAACAAAGGCACATACATAAAGAAAAAAAGAGAGCACATACAGATTTATCTTTATAATTAGTAGAAATTCGCATTAGAAATAAACAATGGTTAACACAAATTTCTTTATAATCATTTACATTCCGTTAAAGTTTGCTCAATTGCAGCTAAGATTTAAATTCTATGATTAAAATTAGAAATTTCGGCATAAATATGAAATTCTTCATATAATTATAGTAGTTATAAGCTTTTTGTAATCTTTAAGTGTATCGTAAAGTACGAGGGACGTTAAATCGCAAATACCCATTTCTAAATTTTTTAGCTCATATTAAATTTTTTTAGAATTAATTACATTTAGATGAGACAGATAGGCTTAATGAGATTTTGTATTTGTAAATAATAAAAGTTTTACTAACATTGCTATCGGATAGAAATGGAATGGATAGTTTCCAAATAATTTGATATAAGTTTTTACGGTCAACGGAAGCAGAAAGCAACTGTCTTTAATATGCATTATCCACTCAGCTTAAAAATTGTGCTTTATTTTTATTCCTCAGCGCCATGTAAATAATATTTCAAATCAAAATAGATCACATTCGAATAATGATCATTAAAAAGCTATAGCAATGTAGAAATGAGTTCCAATCCAACCTCAATCCCTTTTTCTAGAAAATAATATATATATATATATATATATATATATATTCATATGCTTCATATTCTAGCAAATAAAATATAGTTATAACTCGCGAATCTAAAAATAAATAAACAAAGAAGAATTTTGATTGAAAGACCTTGGAAACGGTCAAAGAATATCTAATTTTCAATTTATTAAGTGCAATTAATTAAAATTCAAGGAAATAATTTCACTTCTTAGTTTCCTCAATGATGAGTTAAAACACACTGATACACAAATCTCTTCATCTTTTGATCCTTTATCCTTCTACGCTTGATATTATCTTACTAAGATTTATTTTAATATTTTTCTTATTATATATTCTGAGACAAAAGAAAAATTTCATTAAATGGATATTTAACCGACAACGATGATTAGAATAAATAGTTATTACTACAACTTTTACCAGGAAATATTCATGTTTATATAGTTTAAAAGATCCCGGATGTTTCATACGATAAATAACAGGAACATTTTAAGTTTTTATCGAAATTGATAAGGGAATTTGTTCAAAGGAAATAATCTTTTGAGATGATAGAAATAATGATTTTATTATTCTTTTATCATTTGCTATGTGATGGAAGGATCATATTGTTAAAAAGCTTTAATGAACGTAATTTTTATGTTGTTTTTTCATGTTGTTCAAAATGTTGGTTTTGCAAGTAAAATCACTTTATTTTCCCATCTTCATAAGAATTTCATGATATATTTTCCTGTCTGCTTTAGATTAAAGAAGGAAATATGGTGAAGGTTCAAAAACCCTTTGCTGACAGTTAAATATTTTTAGTTAAATGTAAACAAAATATCATACATAAGAAAAATGAGAAGCTCTTGTCAGCTCCAAGACAAAGTTGTGTAATCTGAAACTAATTATTTACAAGAGAATTGCAGTTATTTTATTCAAAAGAAAAAAAATTGGAAAATATTCATTTTCGAGGAAATAGAAGTTTGAGAAATTTATTTTCAGCATCTATTTTATATTCTTTAAACTAAGACATGTTAGGAGAAGAAACGGGTCTCATTATGTAATAGCGAATGGAAGTTAATAAAAACCTTGTCGAGCAAGGATTTACAGAGCGCGAATTTCATATGTGTGTTACTTTAAATTAATCATTTCATTTGTCCAATGCTAAAAATTTCCTTCCCGCATGGCACGCTGCAGACCGTCTGCAGAAGTTATCAACAGTTTAAAGAGAAAAATGAAAGAACTATTCGAGAAACTACGAATACAGAAAAAGACAGTCTTGCAACAACAACCGACAGGCGAAACAACGATAGGGAAGAAGTCAAAGCATCTTTAAGCCGCAGAAAAGAATCTTGTCTTGGAAAAAAGGCTCAGGAACTGTCAGATATGCCAATCAATATTGACTCATATGAAGAAAGAAGTGAACAGTTTAGGATAAAGATTGTAAACTTTGTTGTTCCTTATCGTAAACTTTTTAAAATTGCGCAATTAAAATTATCAGCATTTAAAAAAGGAATTAATGAAGATTTGAATCTCTCATTCAAAGATAGCAAGATAATATTTTAAGACCGATTAATTTGGGTATTTTTATATCATTTTCAAAAACTTACTCTTAATTATAGTAACAGAATATGCATACAAAAAAAAGTTTATTTAATATCGTCATAATGAAAGTGTGAATATATGTAGTTACTTCAACAAAGAATAGTATTGTTTTAGAAGATACTTGAAATATTCCAAAAAAATGATTGAATTTCGAGAAAAAAATAGAAGAAAATAAAATTGATAACACTGGTAATCTAATTTTTTAAACTTTAAATTGATATAAAAATGATTTTTTTGCAATAACATGTTCCTAATTTATTTAGAAAAACTTCAATTGATTTTCTACAAAAAAAATCTAATTAAAATTTTGAAAAATATTTATCATCTCAATACCCTTGAAGTCAGTGCTTACGAAATTCGTTTACTATAGGTTCAACGAAAGGTTTTACAGAAAGTTTTTCAAGCTTTTTAAATTACGGTTATTGCAATTTGCATGTAGTATACCACTATATAAATATTAGCATGCTAATTGTTGTATCGTGCTCTTCTTATTTTAATTAATTTCGTGAATTAATTTTCTACTTATTTTAATTAATTTTTTAATTAATTTTCTTATTTTAATTTTATTGTGCTCTACTTAATTTAATTTAATTTTATTAATCTAATTTTTTAAACTTTAAATTGATATAAAAATGATTTTTTTGCAATAACATGTTCCTAATTTATTTAGAAAAACTTCAATTGATTTTCTACAAAAAAAATCTAATTAAAATTTTGAAAAATATTTATCATCTCAATGCCCTTGAAGTCAGTGCTTACGAAATTCGTTTACTATAGGTTCAACGAAAGGTTTTACAGAAAGTTTTTCAAGCTTTTTAAATTACGGTTATTGCAATTTGCATGTAGTATTCCACTATATAAATATTAGCATGCTAATTGTTGTATCGTGCTCTACTTATTCAGAAGTAATAAAAATCCTTCTATTTTTTTTTTTTTTTTAAATAACATCTATTGTATCCGTGACTGTGGTTGCGTGTGTTTATTTCCATGTAGCATTCCTTTATTGCTTCTATGTAGCAATAAAGGAATGTGTTTGTGTGCGAGCATTTACTGTAATTAAAGTGGACCAGATATGGAGAACTTAATAACTGGCAATGACTTTTTTTATATGCAGGAAGATTCAGAAATGCGGTGCAAATTCTAAAAAAAAAAAAAAAAAAAAAAAAATTCTAAGAAATGAAAATAAAGATTTTATTTGAATATAAAGGATGGAATGGTATTTTTTAAAAACATGATAACGTTTATGGGCTAGTATGCTATTTTTCAAACATGTTGCATAGTTAAAAAATTATTCAAAATGCTCTAGATTTCAGATCGTTGGATTTGGTAACATCAAATTTGACTGGAAGTAACTGTTAGGATTGACAGCGTTCGCTAAGAAAAAGTGTTAACAATTTTAATTAATTTTTTGAATTAAAAATTAATTAAATAAGAATAATAAAAAGGAATTCACAATTCCAATTAAAAATTATTTTAAATTTTTGTGTCTTTTCTTTCTTTGTTCTAACCTATTGCATAAAAACCAGATTCACATCTTTTAAATATTCATAAAAATTAACTTTTAAGTGATATTAATTTTTTCATAATATTTTTATAATTTTAATAATTTTTAAAAATAACTTTTAAGGAATTTTATAACACTTTATGAACTGCTTGAAGTATATTGAGATGATATCAAATAAACTTTTAACATCGTCTTAGTAATTCAGCATATCATTTTTGCAATATAATCAGTAACAAATTATAAAAATGAAAAAAAGATGAATGAATTAAACCTAAAACTATGATTCTATGTTGATTTGGACTAGACATTCTTCGACAGACGTATTTTTTTTATTATTTTACAAGCCGCCTTTGGTGACCAGCCGGTTCGCCAATCTTAATGTTCGTTAAAATTTTAATAATTAAATATTTTATGCAATTCCTACTTTAATAGCTTCTTCATCAAAATATTTTAAAACTTCAAATTTTGATATATAATTCACTCATAATATTATAATGGTCTTCAGTCTTAACGTTATATGCATCTCTCTAATTTTCTGTTAGCTCCCGTAGAATTTATGATTTAAATTAAAGTGGAAAGGATTAATCTACAATTAATATAATAATATTTTTTACTGAAACAAAGCATTTTTTTAATAATATGATTACTGAAAACAGAGTCACTGAGAATTTAAACCTTATGGGCACTAAAGAATATCTTTCTTAATTTATGTAATATCTCAAGAATTTGTCAACAAAATTTTCTCAGATTTATCATGAGCAGATCGATTAATTAACAATGTTTAATTTTAAATGGATAAAACACTAAGAAAATAAACAGAATCGTTTAAAATAATCGGTCGAAAACAGGTTAAAAAAAACTACTTAAAAAACGATGTACTTAAAACTATAAGCATATACAAAAAATATATCACTGACATAAATACAATTTAATTACAAAAGCATACAACTAACCTAAAAATAATTTAAATCAAGTACGCATCCGTTGAAAATAATTGTCAACAATCCGAACACAATGCGCATGCGTGAATTTTCAACGCCAGTTACGGTAACGCAAATGCGTGAATTTTTCTTCGCCAGTTGGGGTAATGCTATACAGATTAGACATTTTTAATTTCCTTTATTCTATGTTATTTTAATTCAAAAGTACTTCAGAATGAATCTGAAAGATCGATTAATTAACAATGTTTAATTTTAAATGCATAAAACATTAAGAAACTAAACAGAATCGTTTGAAATAATCGTCCGAAAAATATTAACCCTAGCCTCATTACCGCTGAAAAAAAAAAAAAAAAAAAAAACTGAAGCCTTGCTCATTTGGCGGTGGAGAAAATGGAAGATTTTTTTGATAGGAAAGTTAATTTTTAATTAATAATTAAAATACTAATTTAAAATTCTAAAAAGGGACCCCATGTGCACATTCCCGACCTCCAAGGTATGCATGTACCAAATTTGGTAGCTGTAGATCGAACGGTCTGGCCTGTAGAGCGCCAACACACACACACACACATTGAGCTTTATTTATAAGTATAGATAGACGACCAAAATCAATTATTGCCACGTTTACAACTTTAATAACGAGAGGGTTTTTTAATTGTGGGATTTTTGTGCTACATATAATAAGGCATTAATTAATTGGAATAATTGCTAACAAATTCAATCGGCGGAATAATTGCTAACAAAAGCTCAATGCATCATTCTTCATTTAGGACTTCAGGTATTAGATGGAAAACCACCAGTAAGCAGCATTTTTGTATCCCATATTCCATAAAATCATTAGAAAAGTGTTTAATGCATTGAAAATTGTAGTTGAATGTATGACCGTTATGTTCCTGAATAAAAGATGACACATGGGAAATTTTCATGGTTCAACAATTGGACAAATATTTGGTAGTTTGAACTACAAAGTATGTTTTCGCGACAATTAAAATGCCTCTTCATTTTCATTTTTTGTGCAATTGATATCTTTCTATCTTTTATAGTTTCTACTAAACAATTTTTATACTTGCTCCGATCTTTCAACCCAATCGTCCCGTTTGAATAAATCGTGTATTATAAGAAAAAATGCTCAAACAGTAAATTTTAGAAATTATGAATGATGTTTCTTGCTAACAAATCACAAACCCTTTTAGAATATTATGAACAGGAAGACATGGTTTTTACTTACTTTGTAACCCCCAGACGTAAGGCCGGCATTTCGCTTGGCGAGAACACATTTCATTCGGACGAAAAAAGACCTCTCTAGTTCGAATTCCACTGAAATAGAAACAAAAAAGGGCAAGGTAAAGAAATTTATCCACGTTGCTGCTTCAATACTTTTTGGCATCAAAACTTTACATATAGAATATTGAGTTTATTCTTAAAGAAAATTTAAGTAACCTTTTAAGTTTCTGATTTGAGGAAAACAGAATTTATCGTTGTTCGAGTGTGACACAAAAAAAAGTTTGCACTTTTTTTCTTTTTTTTTTAATGAAAAGAATATATTAAGTCCTGACGAGATTCCCGCTAGACGATTAAATATTTCATTCAATCTAGACTATTGAATATTTTATTCAATGGTCTAGCATTTTATATTAATATTTAAATGCACTGACAGGTCCAAAAGGAAAATATTTTAAGAGGGTTATCATTTCCTGTTTTTTTTATAATATCAGCATTATTTGATGGAGAATGTATTGTGAAGAATTACATATAATTAAGTCAAATGTTGCGGTTATTCAATTTTCCGAGCCTAAGTACTTCGCTGACGAATATACGTAAATAAAATCTGCCGTTTCCGGAGAGTAGAGCATCTAAGTTGCGTAAAATTAATAAGAAAATTTCCAACATTAAATGCGTAGAAACTCAAAACTGCTTTCAAAAAATTCTTTTTCCCTCTGCCTGAAAATATTTATATTTTAATAATATTAAAAATTAGTAGATGAAACAAATATTTCAGCAATCAAGTAATATAGTTATCATCTATACGTAACATTTAAATAACAGATGATTACAAATAAATATTTGAATTTTGAAGTTAGAAAGCTTTCATGAGAAATAAATATTTGAAGTTAGAAAGCTTTCATGAGAAAAAATATTTTGCTTACAATATAATAACACCAGGAGAGTACAAATTGAATTGTATCGCAACGAAGAAGTAACAAATCGACGCAATTGAAATTCTAAAATTCTTCATATCAATTAAAAAAAACTTCTTCATGAGAATTTACAATAGAAGTTACAATAGAATTTAGTTAGTTCTCAGATAACCCTAGACAAAGATTAAATTCTACTTCAAATGAAATTATATTATAAATTATATTACCGTAAGTAAACGTTACTTAATTGATATTGTAATTAATAATCTATAAATGTGTGCCACAAGTTTGATCAAAAATTGGTTCGAAATATACACCATAATTTTGAAAATAGTGAGTAACTATAAAGATAGAAAAGCAAAGAGGAACAAGATTTGGATTAAAGAAATACTGATTGAATGAAAATTTTATCCATGAACTAGTTCATGCAGTGAAACTTGCGAGCTAATTCACGAATAAAAGGAGAAAAGCAATTCATTTGATTGTTGCAATACAAAGAAAAGTGTTGTTAAGGACAGAGAGGAGCTGAGACGTACTGACCACCCTGTGGTACAGGAATCTGGTGATGCAAGGGAGGCGGTTGCAGAGACAGGATAGCGGCCATCTCGTCGTGGTCGGTCGGGTCGATATATTCGTAGATGCTGTTGCCCGTCAACTCAACCTGTAATAAATAATGCAAATCTGTATTTCAAGCACTTTTGAAAAGTATGGAACGAGGACAAAAGTTTTTCTTGATTTCAAAACGTTAGGACTATTTAACAATATAACATTTTTGTCGCTTCAATGTCCTATTCCTAAAATTTAGAATAGAAATTAGAATAGATAGAGAAATTGAAGCTTGAATATTAGCTGTGAATAAAAATTTAAATGAAACAAGTAGCCTTCGGGACCAGATGTTCGTCTACTATATTAAAAACGTTAACTTGGTAATATCAACTTAATTCGATTTATTACGTCTTATCAAATGAATATATTATTTTAAATTAAAATGATACAATAAATTATAATAAATATAGAGTCTATTGACCAATTAACTATGTACGAAAAATGAATAAATTAATTATCGAATTGGCAGTTGTTAAAACTGAAGTCAATATCAAGATTTTTTTTTTTTTCATTTTATCTCTAAAAAAATGGAAAAAGAAAAGGACAGGCGATCATTGATGACGCGTCCATACATTATAAGTTTCCAAATGGGATAAAAATTAACGAAACTGGTGCATTGGTTGGAGCTCCATCATATGTTCTTTAAAGGATATATAGTGAAATAGAGTATTTGAGATTTCTATTAAAAACGCGGAGGGGGGGGGGCAGCAGGGAACTTTGACTATTGATGATTTATTATAGGTTCACGAGCTTTCATGTGAAGTAAAATTTGACGAAATTGAATTAATTGCTGAGACGGGGTACTGATTCTTTTGTTTATCTAATTTTTTTAAATATATAGATGACGTCGATTAGAGAAAAAATACAATTAATTCGTTTCGTGGTTCGATGAAATTAAATCAGCCATTTTCTTTGAAGGTTTTATAGTTTAACATATTAGTTCATGGAACTGAAATACTGAAAAATAACTATTGTGTGTAATGATTATTGTGTATTAGAACGAATAACAAAATGAACAAGAATACCGGCTAAACACATAAGGTTACCGGCTTATTCGAGTTGAAAGAGAACGCACTTTGGAATTGGCTGCGATAAATAGTAGTATTACAAATAATCAAGGAATTTAATATTTGCTAACTAAATAATATGCCTAGATATAATAAGTTCTTGTGTAATAAATTTTACTAATCAGATGAAATTTTGTACTCTCATTATATGCCAAGAGTTGTAAACGAAATCTGTTGACACATTTTGGTAATGTGCAGGATATATCGACATTATGTTACGACGTTCGTAAATGTTCAATAAACAAATTTATTATCAGATGTTCTGTTAGTCTAATGTATTATTCAAATATCCCATCAAGTATTTAAAATTTTTCTTGTTTTTATTAATTTACAGAGAGGGTGCATGAAAATATGTCTCCTCATTTGCTATTCTGCTATTTAAATGGAGCAGAATCTATTAGATAGGTCGATTTCCGCTCTTTTTTTCTTTTCTCACTTTTACATTTATTATAAAAATATTGTAATGTAACTTTGAAAGACATGTTTTGTTACCTGGTCGATTTTAGAGATTTTTTTTATCTGTCAACAAATCTTATTGTAAGTTCAAATGTTTTTCCAGAAAAAAAAATTATTCAGTTCCGAAAGCTTTCTGTTATTATAACATATGCTTAAACACTACATAATAGAAAAAGAATAAATTTGAAACTTCGACGTTTTCAGTCTTATCCCTTCCATTAGTACCAACATTTCTTGTATTTATAATCAAAAATTTTTAATTTATAAATTTAAATATTAATAAAAACTATAAAATATACTTTCATGTTTGTAAAAGTGATTTACTCTAATTTTTTATCTTGTTAATTAAATATTTGGATTTAAAATTATAAAATAGGAAGGAGTTATGACAAGAATTTCTTATATCTTGAAGTATGAAGAAAAAAAAGCGAGACACTCATTCAAATAGAATTTCTAAATTTCGATTGAATATAACAACTCATCGGCCGTTAGCTAAAATTATAGCATGTTGTGTGCATTCCAGTTACTTTGATTCGAAATTTTTGAGTTTTCTTTTAAATAATGTATTGCTATTTGAAAAAAAATGAGTTTGTTTAAATCTCAATATGAAGTTGATCCCATGCATAAAGAAAATATTTTATATTCTTATAGAACCCCTTTAGATATTTAGTTTTATTGTGTGATAGTTAGCTTCCGAATAGACAGCAATTTTTGGACATTTTTTTCTTGGAAAAAACTGTACAAATTTACTATCATTTTATATCAATTAAAAAGTTATTTTGCTGAAATTACTGAAATACATCGTCTGCTACTTTTCGTTATTCAGTAATGAAGCACTCTAGATAATCTGTTTTCCTTTTCAAAGTGAAGACAGCGGAAGGAAAAGAAGTCGTCAGTAACTCATTACCGAATTCAGATGAAGGAAGAATGTCGAAGGTTTGAGCCTGTACTCTACTTAAATTAGGGAAATATGAACACGATTTTTCCTTCTTGAAGCAACTGTCAACACAGGTGCAGGAAATATCCGAATAAAAATATTTCGTGATAAACTGTAAATTAAATAAGAGAAAATAATCTTTGTTGATGTATTTCTCATAATTCTTCATCTCTTTATTTCTAGAATAAGAAGCATCTATTGAAAAAGTGCTAAATTTCGAAGTTTTTATGAATATCAATCTTTCAAAAGCTTCTTAGTCCGAGAAAAAATAGATTTTAGAATTTTGAGAGATAATTCATATGTTTATCTATGTATAATCGGCAAAATAATTCAGAAACGTAGTCAAAGAGATGGATGAAATTTAGTATTTAGCTTTATACCAATATTGTGGATATGTCTTCAATTCTAAAAAAAAAAAAAAAAAAAAAAAAAAAAAATTGCCAACAAGAAAATACTTTGCCCCAATTTCCTCAATTAATTTATGAACCATGAAATATTTTAATTTGTATTCAGAAATATTCTAAAAGACTTTGTCATTTCCTTTTGTTCACAAATATTTATACATTTTTTATTTAATTGAGGTGATGTAATTTATTTTTAAAGAAATTATATGTAATTTTAATTATTGTATTCATTTTTGCCTTCAAGTCTAACGCCGAAGAAGAATATTTTTTTTAATTTTAGTTAATGTCTTTATTTATGGCATCGTCATCCTTTCTATTAAAAATAATAATAAAAATATATTTAGAGGTACAACATCATGAATATAACTAAAGGTGAAATAAAAAAAATAGTTTGGAAATTAAAATGTTATAATTCGATAGAAAAAAATGATTCACTTTTAAGATGGAATAAAAATTTGTTTATTATGAATTATTCTTTTCAAAGTTATTGAAGAAAAACATCAAAATGAAGTAATTGAAAATTACTGTGATAAACTTTTATGGAAGAAAATAATTTTTAACATATTGGAAGGATTATTAAAAATACTGATAAAAAGTATTTGGCAATGTAACAGAGCAAAATAATTTTTAACAGCATTCAATAAATATCATCCCTTTGTAGAAATTTACTACTATACTGAATCGAGAGTGCTCGAAATGTTGTTCTCTGATATTGCAGTTAAGGCTAGAAATCGTGGCGTGTAAATCCTCAGTGGGGATCTGCGAGCGTCGTGCCGCTTCCATTGTTTAATAACGGTTTATTCCTTGTGTGTTGTTGATTTCTGCAAGGGGTGTTTAATATAACCTACATATATAATTTTATATTATCTATTTGTGTTTTGTTGCTTTTGTTTCGTGCATTTTTTTACAATAAAGCTTCGTTTGACAGTTTGATTCTTCACGTACACTCACCAGAATGGATTTCAATTTTTTTCGCAAAAACAAAATATTTTGTTTCATTCCATTTATTAGTTTAAAATGAAGATTTCTCTAAACAAGAAGTGTCAGGATCTATCATGGAAATGCTGCTAATATCATATGGTCGATCTCTATGATATTATCAGCATTGTCCATATTAATGGTTAGTAAAAACTTCTGAATTGAGCCGGATGGCAAAGCCAGATTCCTTTTAGAAAAATCTTTCACCTCTTACACTATTTTCTATTGCATCTTTAAAATTATATAAAAATTGGAGTTATAAGGATGGATTTTGAGAAGATCATAGATTAAAAAATATAAAAAATAATTGAAGTATGCAAATGTAACTTTATTGCATTTAATAAAAATTTACACACACATACATTAGTCGCATTTGATTCACGGGGAATTATGGTTGTGTTTTATTTCTCTTAAATCCCTTATATATATATATATATTGAAACTCTTGATTCCCTTGAAAAAAAAACATTCTTAAACTTGAAAATGTGATATTCATTAGAAATATGTTATGTTAATAATCTCAGATTTGCTTGTTTATTTTGTAAATAAACCTTCTGAATAGAATCGAGATAGTGTTAGCTTATAGTAATTGTGAAAGGCACAGAAATCGAACTGAAACTTCTCCACGAAAACCGTTCCATTAGGTAATCATTTTAATAAGGAATCTATCTCGTGCAGAAGTGGAAGTCTGCAAAAGTAGCTTGTAAAAAATTCTTGTACAAATAATTCAAATAACTTTTCAGTAATCTTTTGCTCCGGTATATAAAAATAAATAAATTTAAATATGATAATTTATTATAAAGAATTATGGTATTATAATAAATAATGACTACAAATAATAAATAAATTCTGTATTGCTAAAACGTGCATTCCCTCTTACTAAAATAATATTTTTGTCCGGGCCGTTCTCTTTTTGTGCTTGACATTCAAAATTTTGCATTGTTCCCACGATGATTGAAATGATATCATCGAATTTTTAGCTCTATCTGTTGAATAACACGCGTTGACAAAACACTGAGACAAAAACTAGGAAAAATACAACTATCAAGGTCCTTAAAGTCCTTGGTCCTTCGGACTCTTTCGTACGCATTTACTACTTACACTACACCTTTAGAGGAAAAAAAAGTTTTCCTTCAATTTTTCGTAATTTTTCACTCGACAGTATTTTGTAATCATGAAAGAAACATGTTAAGCCCACAATTCTTTATTATTATTATTACGTTGTACAGATTCTGAATCTTTTACACTTACATCTCTGTAAAAATACAATAAAAGAGTTTTAAGAGTATATTTATTTTATAAAAAGAAGCTGTGCCAAAATTTAAGCTAATTTTGTTTCTTATTGAAAGTTTTAATCTCTATTTTCTTTACATGCCCATAATATAGGCAGCACATGGAATGCCAGATGCATCTAATATAATTTTGTTTTAATAAATCATCTCTACAACCTGTGAAACATAAAACTTTAATTGCTTAGAGAAAAATCATCAAATCATCATAGAGACCGAAACAATTTTTTTTGTCTCCATTCTGTTGGCGATGTGTTAAATTTCTAATACGCTAAGATTTGGAAAAGAAAACATTTTTATTTTAAAAAAGATGGGACTATTAAAATTTTAGACTACCATAAGAACAAAAAAAAAAAAAAAAAATGAAATTGAGTAATATGTTTCTCTATCTGTGGGAACAATAACCCATAAATTAAGCAAGCTAGATGAATGAAATTTGTTAATCGGTGTTGACATGTGACTGCTAGTTGGTTTAAAACGGTGAAATTCGGACTTCTTAATTTTCCATCAACCCATTTAATGACTCAAACACCATAAAACATTATTATTTATGCTATTTAAGATATTTTACTATCTGGAAGTATATGTCTATTTCTAACTGCACAGAAATCAGCAAACGATCTAGAATTAGAGTAAACATTCTCTTTATAAATATCATATGAGAAACTTATCATTACTAAACAATGTAAGTTATTTGTTGTTAACATATTATAAATAATTAAGGAAATTAACTAAAGAATTATATATATTATAAAGAATTACAAAATTAACGAGTTTGAAGCTTTTTTTATATTCTATAAATCTAATGTAATATGAATTTTCTACAAATCTAATAGTAGAAAAACTGCAGTGAATCTGATATAGATTCAATTAACATAGCTAAATAAATTAATTCCAATTACGGAATAACAAATTCTGAATCGACAGAATAATCTAATGTAAGATTATGGAAAATCAATGGAAATTAAATAAATTCTAAGCTAACTATATTCTGAAAATTTTAGTTTTCACAACATTTTTGTTTCCGGAAAGCTGGCAAGGAATGAATTATAATGTAAAGGGAGGCCATTAAATAACTTCTTTATCTGGAGGCATTTGAAGCTATGATAAATGAATGGAATAAAATTAAATTTCATACGTAAGCTAACTTAGTACAAGAAGAGATGTAAAAAAAAAAAAAAAAATTACCGATAGTAGGTATCTTGGGATTGCCGAAACAGAAACTGATAAATAATTACAATGAGAACACGGAAAATAGATTATGGCAAACTTCATTGGTGTTCCAGTGGTAAACCGACAGAAGTGTATTTCTGAAATTTTCTCGGATATTCTCTAAAAAATGTTCTTGTATATTATTAACAGAATGCCATTAGCGAATAGTAGTTAAAAAAATCAATTAGCGTACGATCTTTAGCGACTAATCGTTGGAATGTAATTTATACATAAGTATTTGATATAAAACTACAATTGTTGTCATAAAAATCACATAATAAATTTCATATATTTAAATTAGGGCATTTTTTTTAAATTTTAGAATTTATTTGTTCGTGACAGTATAGATAACAGATGGTCAGCCCTTCTATATATGTGATTTAAAATTTGATAAAAATCTACACTTTACATGCTAAAGATTTAAAGCAAATTTCATTGGCTTGCGTTTTTGATTATATTACATACTAGCTGTCTTTGGCGACCAGTCGGTTCGCCAGTATTACCGCTCGCTATAATTTTCAATTAAATATTTTAAATAACTGGTCTCTTAATAGATTCTCCAACAAAACATTTTTGATCTTCAAATTTTGATAGTCATACCAAACTTATACTGTTGTTTAGATCGTTTCGTTCAATTTATTATATATATTTTGCTAATATGTTGTCATTTCCGGTAAAACTTCAACTTTAATTTAAAGTGGAAATGATGAAATTGCAATTAATATAAAGATATATTTTAATAAAACAAAGCGTTTTATTTTATTTATCATCTTTATTGTTATTTATTATTATTATTATTATTATTGAATATGCGTATTGCAAACAGAATCGCTTGGTATATAAGTCTTATGTGAACTGCAAAATATTTTTCATAATTTATGTAATATCTCAAAGAATAATTCAACAAAAATTTCTCAGATTCAGCATAAAATTCAGTTTTTAGTTTTGCTTTCAAGAGGATGGAAATGAAATCAATAATAATATTTTGTTCCGGTCTATAAATATATTTCAAAAATTATGAAGTCTAAATTTAATGCAGTAAGGTATCATATTCTGAAAAATATTCTGGACACACCAAATTTTAAATAAATGAATGAATGTTTCTATTATCCACGATTAACTAACACTTATTTATGAAGTTTTGAATGTTAAAAATTTAGAGAAACTCAACATTTTTATAATCTTAGATCAATTAATCTTGAGAAACCCGCTCGCTGATTGGCGTATTTTCTTTGAAACGATTGATGGAAAATCTAAAATTATCCTTTTTTTATTGAATAGTGATATTCAAATTTTCATGAATCAGTCAGTTTAAGTGATTGATTTAGTTGAGTGGAAATTAACTCTTTATTTAAAATATTAGTCTTTCAAGAACATTTTGTTAATCGTGATTTCCACAGCAGAAGCTTTATGTAAAATCGAAAATTCGTTATTTATTAGAGCATTTATTGAATCAAGTTACATAAAATATAATCATTTTCCCTTTTAGCAGATCTGTATCTTACTAAAGGTTTACAAATTAGCTGTGTGGCCCTGATTTGAATGGATATCCTGTTCATATTAAACAAAACTTGCCTTAAAATAAAACTGATTTATTGGATTAATAATATAGAGAGTGTAAAAGATCATAAAATAATTTTTCTTAAATTTATTTTTTAGAAAAAATAATATTTTATATTTGTTTCATTTCCTACAGACACGTATCGAAAATTATATTTTTGCAGTTTTCATTTCCAAAAAGATTTAATTTATTTTTAATTGCAGCTTTAATCAATGTAATGGCAGCACTTTGAAAAAAGCTAATTTTTTCTCATGAATGCGAAACGTTCTCGTGCAGCTTAAATTTTATTTTTATTTTGTACAAAAAAAATTGTTGAAAAATATAGTTAAAATATTTATTTAAAAATTCATTAAAAATAGAAATTTAATTTTAAGGTTAAAACATTGGTATCATTTAAAAGATAAATTTTTGATCTTTAACTTCATGTAAAAATCATTTTTGTGTGGTAATATTTTCGGAAGTTATAACAGAAACACATCAAAATTTCGCTTAATTTTTAAATAAATAAAATTCTAGTTGAAAATTCGAAAAAATAACCCCCAGGTGCACATTCCCGGCCTCCAAGGTATACACGTGCCAAATTTGGTAGCTGTAGGTTGAATGGTATGGCCTGTAGAGCGCCAACACACACACATTAAGCTTTATTATAAGTATAGATATAGATATAGATAATAGCTTTGAAAGTATGAATGTTTAACATTCAATCATTCCTTTTTGCTTACCCTGTATAAAAGTGCGTATTTTAGATACCTTTCTTTTGTTGATTGGATCAAGTATTCGACATATATTTACAAATGAGTTAAGCTGAACTTCCTTTTTACTTTCTCATATACGAAATATATGGAAAGTATTGTAATAGTCAAAAAATCGAGTTCGATATTTTGACGAATCGCTACGTTTCAGACATCCTCGAATCCGTAAAATATATTTTTGAAAAATGTAAATCTGTATGTCGATTTGAGACAAATATAACAACAACAAAAAAACACTTCGAGTTAGACGGACTAAATTTGTTATGCCATCTTTATATCAAATTGGTAGATTTCTTTCCACTTCTGAGCAAAATCCATTCAGAGAATGTTTGTCTGTTCGAATATAAGTTAACACGATAGCTACAAGCCAAAACAGCTAGCTATATGACCCGGATCACAGAGTTAACATCCATAGTGTAGACACCTGTCAATTTTGAGTAAAATCTGATAAGGGGTTGACCGTCTGTCCTGTACTTTCAGAAGCATGTAAACGTGATAACTCAAAAACACAATGACTTAAATATATCAAATTTGATACGGCATTTTGTGACTGCAAAAGTAGATTTGTGTCAAATTTTTGTTACAATCGGTTAGGAAAAAAACGAAATATGATTTTAATACCCTAAAACCAAATTTGATTTTAGGGTATTCTTAACCGTATGCCATTGATTAATCGCCATAATACTTACCAAAGATCACACCATATCTTCAGTAAAAATGCTAAATTCACTCTAAAGATAAAAATTTCGTTACTAATTACCCTTTATTTACTGAATTATGTTGCCATCAATTTTTCAACATTTTTGCACTAGTAGTTAAGTTTTTTTGCAGAATAATCCCAGGGAACCCAAGAAAAATATTTTAATTAATAGAAATATCTTAATTAATTTAATTATTAATTAAATATTTTTAATTCCTACTTTTAGTTTATATTAACTTCTTGCTCTTTGGGTTACATTCTCCGTGTTTTTTAGAATACCGTCAGCAAAAATTGTCATATTACGAAGATATAAGCCAGATTTAAATGGTACTTTTAAGTACTGTCAGTAAATAAAGGTTAATAACTATTGTACGCCAATGCCATGCAAGGCATTCTCTGGGTTAGCAATTTTATAAGAGTGTGTGGAGAAAATTTTGGGGAGACCAATTTCGCTGCTTTAAAATGATTTAGGCCAATACAGCTTAAACGTATCCTAATAATCATATTATTTTTAAATTATCAGGAAAATAAGTCAATTTATTGAATAGTTGAACTTACTTGTGATAGGCCCAGATGGACGGAAGCAGTTTCTGAAATGTACATTATTTTCCCATCAGGGGCGACAACGAAGACAAAACCGTCAAGTGTCTGGAAAAAAAGATATTTGAAATTAGGTGAAAATGCTTTATCAATCACAAAATGGTTAAAGAGCAAATAAAATAATTATTTCCTTTTCAGGAAAAAATAAATCTTTCAAAATATATTCATATCATCCTCCCCTCTCGCACATATAAGCAATGGAATACCATTTCATGAGAAAATTATGCCCTGAAATGTTATGCCTGGATAACGCCCTGAAAATTATATGAATAAAAAATTCTAAAGAAAAATATTTAAATCATGTGGTGGTATGTAGATTATTATGATCTGTGCAGGAAGCAACAGGACGAATGTTGTAGGTAACATTTCTTTAATAATCACATTCACACACTAAACAATTACAAACACAAAGACAAGACATTTACGCGCGCGCTTCACAGTTCAGCGTCACATCTCCTTCTAATTACAATCGCAATGCATTATGGGATTACATATGGGATGGCTTAATCAGGTATCGCCATCTAGTATCCAAAAGAGAAGATAAGTGTAATGCAACTGCTACAATCATAAATTGTATATTGTATAAAAATATTTAAATCATAAATATTGTAGTTCTAACGGTTTTTGATGAGTATCAAGCATGTTCATATCTCCTTGTCATTCAACACATGCTATAAAACGAATGGAAGAAAGAAAAATGATTGATTTACAAGACTAATTTGCAATAAGAATGTGAATGTAAAAAGAGATTGTACAAGTGAATGTGACGCATGAGTAGCTAAGACGTACTCTTGGCCCTAGATGAAGCTACTGAAGCAAGAGACGCTCTCTCGGCTTAAAATCGCTGACTTCGTCAGCGGGCTTGTATATGACAAGTGCCATAAGAAACAACAACAAAGTTAACAATATTGAAATCATTTATCAGAAAGCTCCTTTTGCGTGTAAAATGTTTACTCATAAACAGTTATTCGCTACCATTGCCATTTAGTTTTGAAAAAATTCAACTAATATTATTTTTTCATAGTTTTATTCCAAGAGGTTGAACATTGGGATTTCTTTTGCAGAACTTGTATGTCAGTAAAATGGCAAATGGTGGCAAAATTTTTATTTTCAAAAAATGCTAATGGATAGAATTTCACAGTCGAATGAAGAAAGTGTTTGGAATTGAGTAATGACCATACGGTGGTGCTATTCGATGGAGCAGTGATTTCAATATGGATATGTGAATGCAGCTGCAATACCATCATCAAGTTATTGACATTTATTTATTGGTATAAAAAACATTGTGGCTTCTGACAAAAGTTCTGACACAAACCGTTTAGAGTCCGATTTCTCTCAACATACGTAAGCATTACCCATAGAGGTCTTAAAATTTCTAACAGCGGAATAAAAACCGTTAGAAAACTAGTCTTACTTTTATATAGGTATATACATTATGTAATAAGTCATCTACAAATTTCGTCGTTTAAGAACTGTCCTTAGCTTGAAAGAGATCAACTGAAAAAAATTTCTGACCTGCATTTGTAATTCAATTATAATAATTTTTACAGGATGTGTTCTATCTTTAAATCGTGACATGAGAAAGGCAGCAAGCATGGTGAAACAAAACAATATACTGGATAGACCATTGGACATAGAGCTAGAACACTTGGTATATGATAAGTTTTTGGATTGTATAGATTCAATCTTTTTTTTCGAAATTTTAATTAATTAATTAAAAAGTGTTCATCATTTGAATGCATTTTATTAATAACTTTGTATGATATTATTATACAAAAGATATTTTTCGAACCACTTTAAAATTATAAAAAATAATTTCTGGGAAAATAATGTTATTTTCGAATAAATTTTTTCCTACGCATTTTCTTTAGTTGTTTCATAAATAATTTTTTAAAAAATGTTATCCAAAAAAATTGTAAGGATATTAAATAGTGTTAATTAAGATCAATAAGTTATATCACCGAAGCTGATAAGACGATTCTTTTAATAATAAGAGCTTTTCATTCAAAACTGATTGGTATCTAGGGAAAAAAAAAAAAACAGTGATTCTCAGAATTAAAGGAATCATATCACGAAGCTTTAAGGTTCCGTGACAAGTATAACTGAGGATGTAATCAAACATTTAATTACACAATCATCTTAAGCCGTACTATTGAATTACTTTTTTTTATCTTGAGGCAAGATGAACATAAGATTCCAAAATTAAATTAACACTGCGGATTTAATGTATATCAATGACTAGGAAATGATTATGTTCTTATATGTAATTAGTGTATTATTTAGTTTGCAACAAATAAACCAGCGGGAGAGGACTTCCCAAAACTTTGACGCACATTCTCTAATAAAGGTGTTATTCCACTTTCCTCTACGCATAAAGTTATGGACCTTTAATAAGACCGTGAAAACCACAAGTGCTCATTTATTTTTTGGGTGATTAATCGTTGGTGTGTGATTAATACACAAAACCAGGAAATCCAATATGCATTTTGGATTCGTTTTTCCAAATTCATTGAAAGCAAAATTTGATATAGAATTACATTTGTAGTCACAAGATTACATAACTAATTTCATTTATTTAAGTCTCAGCGTTTTTGAATAAAGGCGTTTATATGTATGCAAAAGAACATACCAACAGACTGTAAAGCCTGTGACAGATTTAGCTCAAAATTTTATATGAAGCTGTGATTTTTTATGCTAAACCTGTGTGATAAATCTGCCTTTACGTTTTGTATTTATTGATTTCACTTATATTCAAGAAATATATTAGAAATATGTAGGAAATGGTAACGTGCCGTTGAGGGAAACTGTTGAGACAAAATATATAATATCGTGACATGATAATCTATAGCAACCAGCCTATCATTGCACTGATATACAGCTGTAAAGTATTAGTAGAACTGACATTTTCAGTAGAATGTATATGAGACAGAATATGTTAGAATGATTTTAGTCATGAATATGAGCACATTGTAGATTAGCTATGTACTAATCAATCATAGTCATTAGTGTAAGAAGTCGACTAATGGCATTCTTTAAGATTCGTTAGGTTCTGAATGTTTGTTTCACTAAAACCTATTGCTAACAAGAATTGGATTACCACGAATCAATCCTTATAAAAAAATCCATAACGTCTAACCTTTTTTTTCCACGTCTAACCTATAGTTTAAATGGCATGCACAGCTATCTGCTAGATATCTCGAATTTCTATAATGTGAATTAATACCTCAACAACAAAGTCTTCGACTTTATTTGGATGTATTATATAATTAGAATTATTGATAATTGTGAAAAAACAACAATAAAAATTTCGTATCCTTTTATCAGAGATTTTGTTCTTCTTATATCTGTCTTTTGTTCTTTGAATGATAAGCATTCTTATTCGATCATTGGCTTAATTATTAAAAACACTTTTCAATTTTTTTATTTTTTATTTTGACAGAGGAAGAAAAGAAGAAAAAATCTCATCAATAATCAAAAAATATAAAATTAGTTTTGCAACTCAAATTGTTTCCCCAATTCACTTCACAGAATGAATTCACCATCATGAAATATTCATTAAATTATTCATATATTAATAGTTCTTTCAGCTGAAAAATTGATAATCGACTTTTACTGATCTTCAACATTCGAAATAAAGAATTCTAGTTCTGAAATATATGACCATTTTTAGTGCTCGTACATCATACAATAGCTCCCATATATCATCATTGAAACGGCTCTCTAAAAAAGAACAAATAACACACAGCAATTGAAAGAAGAACTACCAGTCAGTCAGCACTTGGACAAACGGGACCCAAACTTCGCCATCCATCCATAAAAAACAAAACACCATAAAAGTGTCTTTTCCATGAATCAAACCATGAATTCCACATACGGACCCACAAACAATCGGGGCCTAACTCTTTCATTTCTCTCTCTCTCGCTCTCGTAATGGCCCCCCCACTCGGCCCGATAAGCGAAAAAGAGGATTGTGAAAACGGACTTGGAAATCCTCAGCCGATCTACAACTCGGCCCGGAAAATGGCGTCTTCTCATGCGGAAGCACGATCGTCTGTCGATGACGGATTATCGCTTCCGGTTTTATGGCGGGCCACAGCACTCGAGGGACGGTGTCGGAATTATGTAAATGCTCTTTGTGATGTACGATCGGAAGTGTTGATCTTGCCCGACGCGTATAAATCGTTCTTTCTATCGTAATGAATGTTCCACCGAAAAGAATTCTTTATCTGCAGAGCCCATTTGCACGACACTGTCCACATAAAAGTATCTGCGAGCAGGTGGTGGCCCGCTAATCACGCCGGATTCGATAGCATACGGTTACAGTTCAGTTCTCGGGTTTAACTAGCGGGAGTGTCATTACGTTGTGGAGATAAATGGAAATCGGTTGAAGAAAAATGCGTTTTCTGAACGAGTCGGAATGAAACATGTTGCCTAAAAGGTTTCATTAATGGAGCGACAGATAATTTAGTCCAAGAAGAGATATTATAGAAATGGTCTCAAACAGTTGGAAGTTTGATTAAAACTTTCACTCCGGAGCTTTCCATCAATACTATTTATGTCATTTGTTTGTAGGTGATCAAAGACGAAATGACTTTCAATGCATATGTTTTGCTGATATATTTTCAGCATTTCTTGATATCATAAGTAACTCGTTCTTCAAAAACATTCTACTTAAAAATTCGCGAATTTTTAAATCTCTTTGTTAGTACAAATTTTATTAAATAAACCCCCTCGCCGTGCATTGGGATTTATGAGTAGATAAAATAAATATGCGGAATTTTTTTATTCAATCCTGAATATCAATTATTTCATGATGTTTACCTACAATAGGGATTTTGTAATAAAACAGAATTGATTTTTTTTTGTATCAAAACTTGATTGATTGGCGAGTCCCTTCTGATTTCACATGGTTGAGTTCAAAATATGAATTGTATAGACTCATCAGTTATTGATTTTATTCTGCTCCGAATACATCATTTTACTTTTTCTTTTTTCTTTTTTTTAAGTTCAAATTAAAGAAAAAATTGTTTGTCATGAATATTATATCTGGAATGTAAAATGTCATGCTGATTGCATGCTTTATTTTAGCTGAATTATCTTAATCAGGACTACATGCAGAAAACTTTCGGCAAAAGAAAAACAGTTTCTATCTCAAAGAAGATACTAAAAAATTACGCAGAATTTTACTAAGCCAATCTTTATTTTAAGTCATAAAAACATAGATATCTTTAAATCTTTTTCTATTCTTATTGTATAAGAATTTTTTTTAAAAAAGCGGGGAATCTTCTTGGCTTCAAAGTTAGTGCTATTACAGACTCATGAAAATATTCAACTGGGACTAAATATTCATAGTTATTTACTAACATAATCTATCATATGTAAGAAATGCTTCACACAGTACCGAAAGTCAACTCATTCCTCAAATTAATTTCATGTCTTAGTGAACATTAGCAGTTTCAAGTTTCATAAAAAAAATGTTTGAAAATATTAGTCCTCATTCTCTCTCTCTGTATAAAATGCTAACGTACGGGCCACTAAATTGCTTATTGTCAAATGACAACAATCAAATATAAACAAATATGTTTTTATATTTGCACTTATTCAAAGCTTCGTTAATTTATGGAGCTGTAAAACATCATTAGAAATGCTCTGGAAAGTACACATCATGCCATTAGAAATTCCATAGAGCCAGAGGAAAGAAGATGTAAAAGAAATGAAGAAATTGGCGTCAAACGGAAAGTTTAATCCAATGCAGAAACATTCTTAATCGTCATTAAATACATAAACGCAATGGCTGAACTACGAAAATTGATGACTGTATCATTCCAAACTATTATTTCATAAAAACAGCTTTTACATTATCTTAAATTCATAATTCATATCCATTCTCAAACAATTACCTCCTTAATGGTATTAATTTCATTTCTGCATATTTTTTCTCTTTATCGGTAATAAAATTTTAAATTTATAAACACAATCTATAACCATGACAAAATAGTCAATAGAAAAATTTAACTGGCTTATCCTATTGCCAAAATAAGAGTTTGTCAGTGATCCTTTAATCAAATAAGAAATACAATTTTCAGTTTATTTGGGCATAATTACTCCATTTGAACAAAACATTAAACATGACGGTCAAGGGTATCTGTAACTGTTTTTAATGTTATAATAAAATTTATATTCATCCATCATAACAATCAATAGAATATTTTTGCCAATGTTATGATTTATAAAAAAAAAGAAATGCTTTTTTGGACATAAACTCAGAAATAGGATTTCCATTTCTGCTTTAATTTTGAAATATACAGAGTTTTTAATTTTCTGTCGTGTTAAAAAACAAGGTGAAATTTAAAAGAAAATATGTTACATGTTCATGGTTTAACAACCAAAAAAGTCAATAATGTAGGCTAACAACCTAGTCACCAAAAGTGGCTAGTGTAACAGAAATTCGTGGCTCTAATTTTTGTCAACATATCATACTTTAATGTATAATAAAATTCAAAAATTTCTGTAATAATTAAGCAACAATTTTATCTACAATTCTGTACATCAACAAGAGAAGGTCTACTAATCTAGCCTGTTTTAGTTTACCCATGCATCATGTACAGAAGATACTTGGTAAAAGGTGCAACTAGTAATATCTTCTGTTTGTAAAGGCATTCTTCGAATATCTAAATACTAGTGAAGAAGGAAGAAAGAAGGTCTAACTCTGGAGGAAGAAGTCTTACTTTGCTCTAGTATTTGAGTTTTGGTTTAATACTCTCAAATGTAAGTGGCCCAAATTTGAATTCACTTGGTAAAAATTCTCCAGCAAACTTCGCAGCAATCATTTCGTTACTAACTCGCAGATTTGAGTACCAGTTTTTGAAAAAAATAATTAAAAGTACTACCATAAGGACAGAACCCATAATCTCCCAATAATTCATATCTATCAGTCATTCCACACTTTAAACTACAAAATTCATAATAAGTTAAACAGAACAATCGAAAAGAAAGCTGAATATTATTATATTGATTAGAAGCAAAAAAAAGATATAAAACAAAACTTTCAGCCTCGCTAATAAATCAGTGAGTGATCATGAATAATCTGGGATATAAAATAGGATGAGACAAGTAATACCTGACAGTTTTGAGATCGATCATGAGTTAACATGGAAGAAAAATTACTTATTAGAATACATGTGATCATACTTACTTGAAGGAGATGCGAACCTAGTTCTTTTATTGCGCTTTCTAAGGGATTTGCAATAGGTGGTGCAGCTCCCCAACCGTCACCAAGACCTATTGCCAAAACAAAAAAAAGTTATAAATATCATTTTCTTCCTAAAAAATATCAATGAAAAAATAATTTTTGCAGAATTTTAATATTCAAATTTATTTTTCAATGATACAAATTTGGTTCTCGAGTATTTTTTCCCTCAATTGTAACAGCTTCGACAATTTAAAAAATCGCACCGTTTTCATTAATAATTTTTATTGCATATATATTTAATCGTGTCACTTTCTTCCATCGTTGAAGGTAAAGAATGAAAGATTATGAATATCATCTCTACAGCTTACTTGCGGAATAAGATTTTATTACCTTGAAAAACAAAGCACAATTTGAATATCGATTACTCGGGTAGTTAGAGCCACAATGATATCACATGATTTCACTCTATTTAGTAGGTTCAAGTTTATGATAAACAGAACAGATATAAGTCTATTAAAATAACATGATTCTGTGTCTATCACAGTTTGATGCTTATTTTTATTTACAGCCACGATAGTTTGAGCACACTTATACACATTTTGTTCTTAGCATTCTCACGCTCAAACTGTTTTTTCAATCTCAATCAAAGGAACTCTCTAATTGTGTAATTCATCCCCCCCCTCACCCTGCAATTTTTGGGATATGTGCTAACTTTGTTTTTTTACCGCCATATGACGCTGTAACGTCTTCATCATGTAGTGAATAGTCACTTTACTGTACCTTGACATGAAGTGTCAAATCGTGTCGTCAATCACAAGTTAATAGGGGCTAAGAGG
>JAPMOR010064619.1:1439560-1451570 GCA_026543865.1 Argiope aurantia | reverse complement strand
TGTGTGTGTGTGTGTGTGTGTGTGTGTGTGTGTGTGTGTGTGTGTGTTGGCGCTCTACAGGCCAGGTCATTTGACCTACAGCTACCAAATTTGGTAGATGTATACCTTGGAGGTCGGGAATGTGCACCTGGAGTCCCTTTTTTGAATTTTTAATTAGAATTTTAATTATTAATTAAAAACTGACTTTCCCGCCAAAAAATCTTTTCATTTTCCCCATTGCCAAATGAGTAAGGCTTCAGTTTTTTTCCCCAACAGTAATGAGGCTAGGATTAACATTTTTCGGCCGATTATTTCAAACGATTCTGTTTATTTTCTTAATGTTTGATGCATTTAAAATTAAACATTGTTAATTAATCGATCTTTCAGATTCATTCTGAAGTACTTTTGAATTAAAATAAAACAGAATAAAGGAATTAAAAATGTCTAATCCGCATAGCGTTACCCCAACTGGTGTAGAAAAATTCACGATTTGCGTTACCGTAACTGGTGTTGAAAATTCACGCATGCGCATTGTATTCTGATTATTGACAATTATTATCAACGAATGCGGACTGGATTTAAATTATTTTTTAGGTTCGTTGTATGTCTTTGCAATTAAAATGTATTCATGTTAGTTATATATTTTTTGTATATGCTTATAGTTTTATGTACATCGTTTTTTAAGTAGTTTTTTTAAAACCTGTTTTACAATCGTTTATTTTAAGTGTTTAATGGATTTAAAATTAAACATTGTTAATTAATTGATCTGCTCATGATGAATCTGAGAAAATTTTGTTGAGAAATTCTTGAGATATTACATAAATTAAGAAAGATATTCTTTAGCGCCCATAAAGTTTAAATGCTCAGCGACTCTGTTTTCAGTAATCAGATTATTAAAAAAATGCTTTGTTTCAGTAAAAAATATTATTATATTAATTGCAGATTAATCCTTTCCACTTTAATTTAAAGTATAAATTCCACGAGAACTAACAGAAAATTAGAGAGATACATATTACGTTATGACTGAAGGCCATTATAGTATTATGACTGAACTATATGACAATCAAAATTTGAAGTTTTAAAATATTTTGATGCAGAAGCTATTAAAGTAGGAATTGCATAAAATATTTAATTATTAAAATTTTAACGAACGTTAAGATTGGCGAACCGGCTGGTCGCCAAAGGCGACTAGTATCTAATAAATGCTTGAAGTCGATAACTTTTTAAGAATTTTTAAAAATATTGAAATATTGATGGGTTGAAAATACTTTTCAACCCTTTATATTGTAATGATTTTTCTCTTTCTAATTAAGACGAATGAATAATACAAATGATGTTGTGTGGTCCTTTTTTCTGCTGTCCTTGTACACTTATAGAATTGAAGTATCCTTAAAACATGATCATTCGGATTTAATAATCACTTCGGCTTTTACCCAAACTGATTATTACAAGTAACGTCTACAAGAACTCAAATGTTCTTATAATTTGTAATAAGATATTCTCGTGTTTTTGAAAAAAAAATTATTTTTATAATAGCCGGGAAATTTGGGGTTAGTAATTAGGGAAAAAAATTGCTTAAGTAAAGTAATCACTCTAGGAAAAATACAAATTTCTCTCTTTGCCAAAAATATACATTTCCAGGTGATCTAATTATTTTTCTTAAATGATGAAACAAAGTAATTTTCAGAAATTTCATAACAGTTATTGAGTGTCTAGAAAAATAGTTCAGAAAAGTAATGATCGTTGCTTTGCTCAAATTAGAGTATTGTTCAAAGAATTTGAACTAATTTCATCGCTTAGGTAATTTTAAATGAATGCACTTTAAAATTTGTGATGATCGTTGAAACAAATAATCGTCGATTATGAAACAAATGATCGTTTAACTTTTGTTTCTGCCTTCCTGTTATAAGCAAAAAATATCTGAAATGAATTAACAGATGCATTTTGTGTGAATAAGGAAGTGTTTAGAATGTCACCCTAATTCATGATCGTTTATTTTTATTCATTTTTTAAACATGCAAACACAATAGTTTATTTTATTGCATTTCTTACACATGCAAATACAATCGCTTATTTTATGTTATCTTTTGCACATACAAATGCGGGAAATTTATTGAAAAGCTTTAACAATGGTTTGTTTTGAAAGGAACTAATTGGCAATTTTGTTTATCTTACGCATGTAGCTCATTTATTGAAATGTGTTTTTGGAATACATAAAAAAGTTTTACAGAATGGGGTCATTTCATGTTCCGGTGATGCACGTGCAAATATTCGCATCAATGCAGTTTTGAAATTTATTGCACATCTTCCATTAACTATATTATAACATAGCCATAGAGAGAAGGGCAATATTCTTTTAGATATGAGATGTCATGCGTGGTGACGTTTACCATATAACTATGACTTGTGAAATGATTGCATTCGTCATTTATTTATTCATTGATTCGATTTACGGTTGAGCTAATTTGTCTAATAATTTTTTTGAATATATCCATAATTAAAAAAATATTTTTCATATGATAAATTAAACTAACATTTATTTTATCATATTAAAACCAGAAGAAGTGTTTGTTCTCTTCTCCACTTTTCGATTATTTATGTAATAAAGATTTTATATATGTACTAGAAGATGTGGCCAGCTAATGGGTTGTTTCTTGTAAATAATATCTCCCGTATTTCTATCAAAGTCATAGTAGAAAATCTTATGCACGTTGACAGATTTTTAAGAAATAAAAGAAAACTATTATTTGCAGTTCAATTTAGATGCAAATATATAATAATATTTACAGTTTTGATTCCTTTTAATGAGATATTCTACATCCACGAATACTCAAATCAAAACTAATCATTAAAATCGTAAACAAATAGTAATCTACTATTAAAAAAGGCAATAACAAATACAAAATTTTAGAAATCCCGAAAGAAAATACTAGCAATAACCTCCAACTGAAGAATGAATATTATAAATCAGCAACTTCGTCTCATTAATCTTTCGTATAATCCAACATAAAAGTGTAAATAAAATCTGAAGCTAGAAATCCCTTAATTAACTTTTATTCTCTTGGATTTGTCTAGTCTTCCATCTTGCATTTTTTCTCTCGTGTTAACTTTTGTTTCCGTAGAGTGAAATAAAAATATAATGAATGTGTATATTATAAAATAATAAAATTTGCACACCTCAGCTTTGCTACAATCCAACATAAAAAATGTAAATAAAATGTGAAGTTAATAATCTCATAATTTATGCTTAGCTTTACTACAACACATAAAAGAACAAACTTGTTCAAATTGCTAAGTGCCAAAATAGAAATTTGGATTTCACATTGGTTGGGTTATTTTGAAATTCCACCAAACATTACAAACGCTGTTGAGAAATTATATATACTGATATTTTTTTGTATAGGTTCTCTAGTGAAGAAAAATGAGTATGGATTTTGAACCTCTTCCTATTGATCCATCATGGGAAATCTGATAAATACCTATGATATGATGTCAAATCATCATATCAGACACCTTTTATCCATTCCATCAAATTTTTGACTTATTCAGGTGTTCAGAAAGGTCTTTTACTCATTTTAAAGACTATAAACAAGGCGTTTTTGTAGAAGAATATAGCTTCACAAACGGTGTTTATTGTCGTTGAATTAAACAAAACTTATGGATGCACTATATAAAATTCGTAACATTAGTTCATTGGAATATGAACTCACAGCAACACACACATTAATAAAAGAATTTCCTGTCGCATGTGGCATGTAACATGATGAAAGGTACTTGTATAATGTACCTTTAATATTGGTAAATGATCGTTTGGGACATGCAGTACTGTTAGGATAATAATACACATAGGGATAGATAAACAACCAGAAAATCTTCCCTTTGTCACTAATGGTTCTACATTAGTCACAGATATATAAATTTAGAATAAAAATAATATATAAATGTTGAGTAATATAATTTTATCTTTTTACTTTCTCGCATTCTCGCAGAAAAAGCATTGGAATCGCCAAAACATTCGACCTCAAGATATTGATAAATCTCTGCTTTGTAAACCTAAAAAAACATATTTTTGGAATAATTTCTGTCTGGGAACATAGTAAAACAGAAAAGATTTGAGCTAGGCAGAATGAAATTCATGTCTAGAACGAAATGTGGTCTTCACACTAGATTTATTGCTTTCCATCAAATTTTGAATGAAATCCATTCACAAGAAGTTTGTGTCTGGCTATCCAAATGCAAGAGAACACGATAACTTCAAAATGTAAAAAGCTGGATGAGCAGAAAGTACAGAGATTTAATATTTAAAATGTCAATCATTATAAAATTTTAAACCAATTTCGTGAAGAGTTTATCATTTGTCTCTTTGTACTTTCATATGTGTATAAAAATGTATAAAATTTAGCATACGATTTAAGGAACGGTTTGGGTTTAAAGTGAAAGTTTTTATCAAATTTTAAGTAAAATTTGTCTGAAATTTTACCGTTTGTCAGTCTGAATTTTTTAATGTATATGAATACTATATCTAAAAAAAAAGAAGAAAAAAAAACGACTTGTATGAATGAAATTTGGTACACAGTTTTGGTGTCTAAGATATAGTTTTTTTTTTTTTTTTTTTTATTTTGAATCAAATCCATTAGAGGATTGGTCATTTGTCGGTCTGTACAATCTCATGTATGGGAATCTGAAAACTGAAAAATACAATAAAAAATAAAGGAGTTTAATATATGATTTTATTACTAGAATTATAGTCTTGTATAAAATTTTGGTTTCAAATGATAAAAAAAATCTTTTCAAGATGCGTACTCGATTTTTTTCACTATATTACGTAGCACAAAATGCCCATGCGCTGAACTCTAAAAATAAAATATCTAATCAATCATGGTGTTCACAGCCTTTTTCAAGGTTAACAATTTTATGCGTCAGGTGGGGATAAAACCTTTATTATGTTGTGCACTAGAGAGCCCCTTGAAGACCCCTTCTTCTGGTTTGTAAAGTTCTTGTTTGTCTAAGATTCTTTTAAATTTTTTAAACGCAAATATTTTTAACGAATCTATTTTAATTATTACTTACTTACTTTCCTACTTTAATGTCAATATTTTTAACGAATTTTAATAGTTATAAATTAGGATTTAAAAAAATTCCAATTTATAATTATTAATCAGAATTCTTTATAGTTTTTATTGAGCTAACGTTAATTTTGTCAAATGTTGTCTAAGTAACTCATGTTTTCAGAAGTATTTATAAAGCAGGGAGAAACGCTGAAGTGTAATGTGTCTTAGACACTTGTGTAATTTGTTTCTATAGATACAAAAACAATTATAAATATCATTAATTCTAAAAGTTTTGTCTGCTTTTTTTTGTCATTTTTAAAAATTATCAAATGTTTCTTTCATGTTCCATATATTTAGGGAGTCAAGACTCTTAAGCGATCTTCTCTTAATTTTCAAATATTCCCTTCAGGTAAATGGAAAAAGAGAAAATACTAATATAAAAATATGAAGTGAAAAATGGAGCAATAAAAGCAATGGGAAAAGGAACAATGCAACAATGGAAAAAGAGAAAATACTAATATAAAAATATGAAGTGAAAAATGGAACAATAAAAATCATTTTCATCGACAGAATGGGAAATTAAAAAAATAAGTGGAAAATTTAATTTTATATCTGTTGAATCATATGAATAACACAGAATTTTTTTTATCGCGATAGTATTGTAATGTGAATAATGAGACAGCTTAAAGAAAAGCGCATGCGCAAAACCCGCCTAAATGCTTATTCTCATATAAAGTGTTCCTATTACCTGTAAAGTTTACTGTTATTTGTATTCACATTAAAAAATGGTAGAGAGAAATGTAAATATGAATAATACTAACTCCATATTCTTGCCGATCAAATAAATTAGCGATAAAAATTTATAAATTGAAATAAAGAACCGCCATTGTGGAATGGCCATATTTGAATTCATTCGTCAAGGTCTTTTCCTCACTGACTTCTAAAGAAATATTCTATATTTAAGGAACTCAATCAAATAACCTTGATTCATGTGCCAATTCCTCTATGTAGTACTGGTTCTCTCTCGATGTTCGTTTGCTCTTTATGCTCCATTGACTACTAAAATAAACTGCAAGTCTGGAAGAAACCAGGAAGGACCCTACATTGTATAAGACATTTGAAGGATAACATCTTTCTGAGAATAAGAAATTGTTTCGAAATGACGAAACCAGACAATGAAAAACAAAATGGTCAGAATGTATTAAAAAGAACTTCCTCGGATTTCGTCTGTTTCAAACATTTATAGATTTTAATGAAAACATGTTTGATGCTATTAGTGAAGTTCTAATTAAATTATATTATAAGTATATTGCTAGGAATACATTCAGAAATTTTATCATATTTTTTTTTCTTATACATATTTCAGAGAATAGAGGCCTGAAATGACTCTTTCAAGAAAAATATTGTAAATAATAATTTTAAAAAATACTCAAAAGATGTGCGCTGAAAAAAAAAAAGATGGAGAAAAATTACTTTTATTTAAATTCTAAAGACTAACCATGCTCTCCCTTTTTTTTAAGATTTTTTTTTTGGGAAAAAAAAAGACTAATAATATTATTTCATATTAATACGGCGCTCCTTTCCTCTATATTAATAACAAAAACAGCATTTTCTTTGTTCCTTCCCATTCCACGCGGTAGATTGTTTGAACTAAGAACTGTCAAATTTACGTAATAGTATTTTTAGAGATAGAAACGTAATTTGGAGTGATCTTTTTGAAATTCTAGAATTAATTTTAATTAATGAAAAATTACTTAAAACTTTTATACCTTTACAAAAACCCTCAAAAATATTTTCTTGCAATTATTTTTTTATTTCATCATTCTTAAAATTCAAAAGAGTTATCATTTTAATGCTACCAGTTTAATTGTCGTTTAAATTTTGTCCTTATTTTAAAAAGGGTAAAAAAAATGCATAAAAAACACAGTTTTCCCCTTTTTACAATAAATTTCAAACCATTTTCGTTTTTTGATTTTAATTCTGTTCTTCAATAGTTGAAAGTTAAGGAATGATTATTCGGCCTGTTCTTTAATATTTTTGAAAATATTTTAATAAATCTTTACTCTTTAAACTAACGATGGAAGCTGCAAATAAAATCTTCTAATATTTTAATTATAGCTTTGCTAATATTAAAAAAAAAACTTGTGTCTGTTTGTGAATCACTGCTGGCTCTTCACACTACGAATCATTTGAATTACAGTTACCAAATTTTGCAGAATATAATTTTAAATAATAAAAATGCATACTTAAGGAAAATTTTTAATTTGAAATTTAATTAATTGAAAAATTAATAATTGCTAATCGATTGATTAGATTAAAATTATAAATTATTAATAGATTTCGATTAATTTAAATTAATCTGGTGGGTTTTTTGGTAATAATTTTCTAAAATTAAATGTAACATTCTATTTGATAATAATCCCTAATATCTTTCAATTCGAAAAAAATTATTTTCTGAATGATACCACATAAATTGCAATGAAATGTTTTCGTTCATTTTCAAAAAAAAAATGTTTTTAAGTACTTTTAAATATGATTTTCATCAATATTTCCCATTGTTATTAGAAAGTCAATTTCATTTTAAAATTTCATCAAATTCTCAAATTCCAAGTTTTAATCGTCTTTGGGGATGGGGAAAGATAAAAGATCATTATCTTTCGGTTACTTTTTTTACTTCAAGAATTTCAATTTACACTTAGGTAATGAAAAAAATTATAATTTATAAAATTTATAATTTATGAAAATGAAAAAATAATGCTTTTTTATAATTTATGAAATATATATTTTTGTTTTCTTTTTTGTGGGATCTTAAACATAAGAATTTTTATTTCTTTTTAAAATTTATCATGCGATGCTATAAAAAAGTTGCTATAGATCATCTATTTGATTGTCATAAATTCTAAATCTATAGATACATTTGCTGAATGAGTCCCAAAATTAAATTAGTTGCATAATAAAATTAAAGTTGAATATGTGTATTAATGTTGTCTACTGGTTTCCCAAGTCAACTGTCAAATCAACTGGTTTCCCAAGTCAGCAAGTTAGGAAATAGATCCAGTAATTCATATGAATATGATTGCTTACTTTTAATTATTTTTATCAGGATGTTGTTCTAAGCCAGTTAAAGTGCTATTATATACACAATGCAGAATGCATCGCACTAATTTATTGCTGAAATTATTCATATATTGCATCAGGTACAAGAAAGTGACAGTTATGTACTTTGATTCGACTCCACAATCATGTACAAATGAACATGATATAATTACTAAAGCAACATGGCTTAAGGGTCTGTCAGAAATGAATATTAAACAATGTATAAAAGACTGAGTTGAAATTACTGATAATAAGTATCTGTAGTAAACAAGCTAGACGTCAAAGGCATCAAATACTTTCAAATATTATTAAATTCTTTCACTTCATAATTTTTGTATCCTGCAAAACATACAACATACAACGAACAGCAAGAAGGTGAAAGGATGATACCATGCGAAATGAGAAATAAACTTTTGGAAAAAAAGAGTTTGATGCTATTTAGGGAGATATGATTTTTTAAAAAAATTGAAAGTTGAGAAACGGATATATAGGAAATAAAATCTTTAAAAAACTCATTTTGTCTTCTTGAAACTTTTTCGCATATTCTCAAATAAAGGTGTCATACCATCTCTCCCACCCGCATAAGAATTCTGGATCGTGGTCAAGACCGGGAACACAAAAAGTGATCAAATTTTCTAATTTCGAAATATAATGATGAGAACCAAGTACTCCTTTTGGATACTTTTTCTTCGATCAAATGCTACTGAAACTTGACACAGAATTACAATTTTAACAATTGCAATAACTTTGCAATTTTTTTTTATCAAAATCATCGCATTTCTGAGTTATCACATTTACATGCATGCGAATGTCCAAATGGAAAGACAGTTAAAGAAGGATTTCATTCAAAATGTAATATGATTCTACACTTTATTTAATTAGCCTGCGTACCAAATTTTATCCATATAACTTTTTGCGTTATATAATTATCGTGTTCACTTTTACTCGGACAGAAAAATAGAATAGAATAAATATCCATACATTTTGTGTAAAGAAAACGTATCAAATTTCATGCGTCTAGCTCAAAACTTTTGTCGTGCTCATAGCCAAACATAACGGCAGAAATGTGATTTTTCGGATTCGAGAAAATTTGAAGCGTGGAGATTCTTCGAAACTTCAAATTCAGATTTTTTGTTGATGTCTACTTTCGTTTTATATATTTCGTGTACGAGGAAATAATAATAATAATAATAATAATAACTGAGAGTGGTCTCCCTCAAAACTTTCTCACATACTCTCTAATAAAGGTATTATACTTCTCCCTCCGCATCAAATTGTAGATTTGGGGCAAAATTGCTAATGCTTTTCATGCTTTTGAGGAGAAATAGTTAAGAACTATTAAACTTTCACATGAATCGAATATTTTTACTGAATCCATTGTGCTATCTTTGGAAATTAATCCCTGGAATTTGGTTAATACACAAATATAGAAAAATCGAATATGAATTTTTCGACACCTTTTTTTTCCAAAAGATTAAAGATAAATTTCACATAGAACTATTATTTGTAATCGCAAGATCCTACATCAAATTTCATTTATTTCACTTTTTTTTATTCTTTGTATTTACATGCATGCAAGAATACAGACCGACAGAGGTCAACCCTTTGACAGATTTGATTCAAAATATAAAAAGAATCCAAATTATAGTTGTCAAACCTGTGTACTACATTTTATTTATTTATCTCTTGACATTTTGTAATTATCTAGTCAAATTATACTCGGACAGACAGATTTCTTTCTGTCTGTCCAAATTTTGAAATGTTTCCAGATTCATAATACTTTTTCAATGCGTTCTTGAACTACTGCGTTCGCACGTTTGGGGAATGACAGACTGACAGATGGTGAGCTCTTTGATGGATTTGCTTTTTAATTTGATATGAATCAACACATTAGATGCTAAATCTTGGCTTCAAATTTAATACATCTATATCACGTCATCTAGTAATTGTCGCTTAAATTTTACTCAGACAGACTTCTTAAGTACAGAATTTGATCCAAGCGTTTCAAATTCAAAACGTTTTTGAGTTAAAATATTCACAAATAGGCAGCCATGTCTTTTTTGGATTCAGGGATTTCCGAAACGTGAAAATTCGGTCAAAATCTCCATGTCGATTTTTTTTTTATGATTACAAGATTTTCTCTTCATTTTTCGTTTGCGAGAAAGTAAAAATAGTTATATTTTAACTATTACGTCATTTTTGTTTTTGCAAGAATACATGCATAGAAAGCATAGCAAAAATGAGAAGCTTTTCACTCGTCTTTAATAACTATTTTTGCTATCAGGGGGAAATCTAATTTCGTTATTTTATAAAATTTTTATGATTATACGAGGTACTATACTTGTGGTGATGTAAAAGTTTGGTGATTTCTTTGTCCTGAAGAGAAAGGGTGTTAGATTTATAATACGGCGGCAAAACTTTCTTTTGTTTCATTTTCAATAATGATCTTTTTTTATTAAAATCCACAGAAATGAAAACTAATTTTTTTACTCATCAAAAAACATTTGCTCATCCTGTGCTCGTGATTTAAACCGAAGGTAATAAGAGAACTTGGAAAATATCTTACATTCTTATTTTGTAGTTAAATTACACTTCTGTCCCAAGTGTTACCATGGTGCTTTGATTCGCTTTGACCAATAGAATTTATCCTTATGAGTCTTTGACTCTAGGCTTAATCAAATATCCTGAATCAAGTAAGATTAAAAGGATAATATATCATAAACCCTAGATTTACAGCAAACTTTAGACAAATATCTCTAAAGAAGCATCCCTGTCGATGCGCGTGTGAACTCGATCA
The DNA here is from genome assembly GCA_026543865.1 of Argiope aurantia. Lineage (NCBI taxonomy): Eukaryota > Metazoa > Arthropoda > Arachnida > Araneae > Araneidae > Argiope > Argiope aurantia. The sequence continues at coordinate 1,440,647 of JAPMOR010064619.1, read as the reverse complement.
AAAAAAATTGCAGTTAAAGAATTATTTTATTATTAATTCATCGAATTTCAGACAAATTGTTTCAAAAGAGGATTCTGTGAAACCGTCTGTTTTGCTTATGTTAATGTAATTATAATAAAATGTCTGTATATGCGAGCAATTGCATTTGCACTAAAATTTCAAACCTACATCTAATCCCTGATATTTCATTTAAGGAAATGATACTTTATATACATACTTAGTTTCCTTCATTATTCTATGAAAATAAACACAATACCTTATTGTGTAAATATGCAAAAAAGTTGAAGTGAAGGAGTAGAATATTTCGTATATACATAAAAGACTGCATTTAATAAGATATGCGATTTTTAACTAATAAACAAGACATTTAAAAAAAAGGAAAATTTTTCTCCCATTTTATATTTAAGGAAATTGTTCTTTTCACTCTTCCTTTTGATTCATCCTATCATAAATAGCAAAGCAAATGGCCCCACAGTAAAGTATCCTCTTGACGGGAGGAATTAAATCTCCTTCCTCCTATTTTTTTCATCAATATTGTTGATTGTTAGCTTTATAACAATTAATCATCAAAAGATGATCTAATTAATAGAACATTGACTTCTTAAGCGAGTTAATGGCTCATTAAAATGATATTTTATTTTCAGGGGACTCATTATAAAAACATTGAATGATCCTTAAATGGAAGAAGCTATCATTACATTTTTAGCATCATGATAGAATCCGGAAATGTTTCTTGGCGGAAGTGGTTATCTCCAATGATAACAATTATTATCTTTTTTTATTTTCTCGTATAAGCAGTATAGAGAAAATAATACAGGATATTTCAGTGAACCGTTTCAGAACTTCTAAGAGGGGTAGGGTACATCCTGACAATTCGAAATCATATAGCAATGTGGGTTCGGAAATGCTTTCCTGAAGCGGTGTTGCACACAGAAGCACCATAATTAAAAGAGACCGCAAATGAGAAATCGTTTTAATAATACATGTAAAGAAGCAAAAGGTACATGGATTAAAGTAAGTGTTCGAAGTTTCTTCCACGGGCTACAATGCACGTCTCACATCTCCGACGCATGGACATCCGAACATT
>JAPMOR010064619.1:1411441-1439160 GCA_026543865.1 Argiope aurantia | reverse complement strand
AATGTTCGGATGTCCATGCGTCGGAGATGTGAGACGTGCATTGTAGCTCGTGGAAGAAACTTCGAACACTTACTTTAATTCATGTACCTTTTGCTTCTTTACATGTATTATTAAAACGATTCCTCATTTGCGGTCTCTTTTTCTTATGGTGCTTCTGTGTGCAACACCGCTTCAGGAAAGCATTTCCGAACCCACATTGCTATATGATTTCGAGTTGTAGCAGTAGCTGCCCTACCCCTTTTAGAAGTTCTGAAGCGGTTCACTGAAACACCCTATATAATCGTAGTTCAAATATCAAATTTTGAGAAAATTTTATTCAGAGGAAATCCGTCTGTCCGGCTTTTCGAAAATAAATTAACACAATTCTTTAAAAAAATGAAGAAAACTATATAAACAAAATTCAGTACACAGATTTAACATCTGAATTGTTGATATCTATCAAGTTTTGACCCATATTCAACAAACGCTTGACCATCTGTTTATCTGTATTTTCAGAAATATGTAAACACGATAGCTCAGAAATGTAGAAACTGAAATTTATCAAATTTCATATGGGATTTTCTGACTATAAATGTAGTTTTGTATCAAATTTTTGTTCAAATTGGATGGGAAAAGCACATCTAAAACCCAAATTCGATTTCGGACATTATTAACACACACCTGGAATAAACTGCCAAAAATCCTGCCAACGATGACACGATAGATTCAGTGAAAGTACTAAATTCATGAAAAAAGTTAATATTTCGTAGCACTGAACTCCAATGCCCTGCAAGGAATTTTCTGGGATAACACCTTTATTAGTGAGTATACAAGAAAGTTTCAGGGTGATCACTCTCCCTGGTTAGGAACATCAGCTTCTTCCCGTTCTTATATATTATATCAGAAGATTCTGCTTTCTATAGATGTTATTTTTTTTTCAAATATTGGTCATTAACATTGTTTATAATCTTATCGTATTCAATTGAAAATCAAAGCCATTTCAAAGATGAGTACTGTTCATTTTCGAATTCGAAAGTGGATTTAGTCAAAATAGGGATGAAAGGAGAAATAAAAGGAGGAAATGTTTACATTTAAAATTAGGGTGAACTCGGATTATTCGCGAACTTAGGAGACGTAAAAACTGCTGCTAGCTTGTAATATTGTCAGAAAATGTACTTATTCGCAATAAAATACCTTAGAAAACTTTTTATTCAAGAGGCTGAAAATTAAATTATGATGAATAAATGAAAGATTTCTGTTCTTAAAATTTGGTAATTCGCTTTTTACGAAAAAAAAAAGTAATAATAATTTTTTTTTATGTTAAACACATTTTTTATTATTGCATTTTTGATACCATTTTGATATTAACAGTAGATAATCTTGGTCTCATTTAATAATATTATTTCCAATATTTTTTCTTGCCAATTCTGAAAGTGATTTTGCCGCTTGAACTAACCATATAAGCAATCAATACGCAAGTTTGTGTTAAAACAAAATAGCACAGTAAGAAGCGACACAATACTCACATTTATATGGACAAAACTGAACGAAAAACTATATAACGGCATGGAAATCAATGTCGAAGAATTTCAGAAATATGCTCATCCTTTCGCATTTCACCCCCAAGCGAGATAGAATCTTCAAAAAGTGGTTGCCTTGGGATATGGAAACAAACAGAATATAGTTAAAAGGCCAAAAAATCCCTTGAATTCATTTTTCCAAAAATATGCATTTGGCGATATTTTCATATTTCATGTAGACAATAACAAAGAAGTTATATAAAAGTATTTCTTATTGCAACATTTCTATTTAGTTATTATCAAGATAATATTACGACCTTTGCAAGCTATTTTTGTAATTATAACAGGTTTTGGTATCTTTTCTTCATTTATGATAAGAATTTTCCTTTGAATCTCTTCAATAATTTTGAATGTTACTTTATCAGAACCATGATTTACAAGGCATTAAAATAATATTATTTCGATTTCATGTGCTTTAAAAAATTTGGTATAATGTCCATTAAACCACTTTAATTGTGATTAGATAACGTCTGAAACCAGCGAGAATGATTTCTCTGGAAGCTGCCTCGCTTCCTTTTCAATAAAGGTCTTATCTTCCTTTCCCAACCCACATTAAATTGTAGATCTTCAGCAAGACAGTGAAGGCCTTGCATAATATTGACGAACAATAAATACGAAATATAAAGCTTTGGGATGAATCTACCATTGTTACTGAATCTATCGGACGAATATGTATTTTGGAAGCCTTTTTTCCCAGATAGATCAATTTCTTATGGAGCTATAATTGTAATTATAAGATAGCACACCGAAGATCGTTCATTTAATCAAAGAGATTTGAGTTATCGCATTTATATGCTTGCAAAAATATAGATCAACAGATGCTCAACCCTTTGACATATTTGGTTCAAAATTTGAGAAGAAACTACACTGGTGTGCAAAACTTAAGCAAAAGGTATGTTTTTTGCCATAACTTCACGAGAAATCATCTGAGAGACATGAAATTCAGAAATGGCATACAGCATTTTGTTCTGAAAGAATGATGAAAGCATAGTTGCGCAGAAATGAATACAATTCATACAGTATGGAATCAAACAAAAAAAGGCTTTATTGAACTCATAGTATCGTTACACATGATTGTCTGTCCAAGAGGAAGAACAGCAAGCAGATGTTGCTTAGTATGGGATATGCCCTCCCCTTACTGCAATGGTTGCTTCGCACCGTCTCCCCATACTCAGCACCAGATTGTCCAATAGTTCTTGAGGTAAGAGTACCCATTCCTCAATCAGCATCTGTTTAAGTTGTCGGGTGTTCCCAGGAGGATGTAATCGTGCCGCAAGGCGTCTCCCCAAAGCATCCCACACATGTTCTATCGGATTTAAATCAGGAGAGCACGCCGGCCAATCCATTCGAGTGATATCTTCACTTTCCAGGAGCTCCTCAACAGCATGAGTCCTGTGTGGCCTTGCATTGTCATCCATAGAAACGAAGTCTGATCCAATGGCACCTCGAAACAGACGCACATGGGGAAGGATCACCTCCTGACAATAGCGATCTCCAGTTACAGAACCTCTGTCGAAAACGTGGAGCTCAGTCCGCCCGTTCATTATAATGCCTCCCCAGACGACAACTCCAGGACCACCGAAACGGTCTCTTTTCGTGATGTTACTGGGATGAAACCGTGTCCCGACCTCTCTTCAAATCAACTGGCGTTGGGAATCTCTTGTAACATCACGGAAAGAGACCGTTTCGGTGGTCCTGGAGTTGTCGTCTGGGGAGGCATTCTGATGAACGGGTGGGCTGAGCTCCACGTTTTCGACAGAGGTTCTGTAACTGGAGATCGCTATTGTCAGGAGGAGATCCTTCCCCATGTGCGTCTGTTCCGAGGTGCCATTGGATCAGACTTCGTTTTTATGGATGACAATGCACGGCCACACAGGACTCATGTTGTTGAGGAGCTCCTGGAAAGTGAAGATATCACTCGAATGGATAGGCCGACGTGCTCCCCTGATTTAAATCCGATAGAACATGTGTGGGATGCTTTGGGGAGACGCCTTGCGGCATGATTACATCCTCCTGGGAACACCCGACAACTTAAACAGATGCTGATTGAGGAATGGGCACTCTTACCTCAAGAACTTTTGGACAATCTGGTGTTGAGTATGGGGAGACGGTGCGAAGCAACCATTGCAGTAAGGGGAGGGCATATCCCATACTAAGCAACATCTGCTTGCTGTTTTTCCTCTTGGACAGACAATCATGTGTAACGATACTATGAGTTCAATAAAGCCTTTTTTTATTTGATTCCATACTGTATGCATTGTATTCATTTCTGCGCAACTATGCTTTCGTCATTCTTTCAGAACAAAATGCTGTATGTCATTTCTGAATTTCATGTCTCTCAGATGATTTCTCGTGAAGTTATGGCAAAAAACATATCTGTTGCTTAAGTTTTGCACACCAGTGTACATTTTAGATCCTAATCCTGGGTACCGAGGTTTATCTGTGTACCTCTTTACGTTTAGTAGTTATTGAGTACGTTTGTACTCGAAGAGATAGACACACTTCTTCTAAATGTATTTCCTTCAAAAGCTGATAAAAATGTATAAATTTTGTCTTAAATCAAAGTAACAAATTTCATATGCCTAACTTAAAGAGTTTTTGAATTATTGGGTTCACAGACAGACAGGCATAATTCCATATACATGTTTTTTGATAAATTTCGTGATTGAATTTCGTGATTGGTCACAATTAGCGTGCCGAATTTTTTCACGATTACAATACTTTCTCTATGCTTCGTATACAAGGAAGTAAAAAAAAAATATTAAAAATGTAAAGAATCAAAGAATCGCATCACTAGAAAATTAAAATGACAAAATCCTGGCATCATCCAAATTAGTTATAGCAGCTAATTAAATACACTACAAAGAAAAAAAATATAGTCAATTATGTCAAAACAATCTAAGATTAAACATTATAATAAAATTAAATACTTTTTTATAATTACTTTTGTGTATTGTAATATATGAAATTTTTCTTCAATGTTTATTTAAAATTTTATCCTCTAATTTTTCTAAAACAATAAGCAAAAGTTTCATGCTGATTATCTAAATTATTTCAAAATGTGTGTTCAAATTAAAATATGGGTTGAAACTGCATGACTACAGCTCATAAGTCATTTTTAGAACTTATACAGCTTATAAATAAAGGATTAAATCTATATACAATGATACAACGAAATACAAAAAATATATTATGAATAATATATAAATATATTGTTCATTATATAATGAATAATATATTTTAAATGAAGAAATATATTACGAATAATGAATAATATAATTAGGAGGAATTTCAAAAGAGAAAGCCAACAATTTATTTAATGTAAAACAGAAAGAACATAAAGTATGTTATTTTTAATATTATGTATTGCTGAAATATCGTGTTTCTATTTTCTTCCTCAGTAAAAATTCGATTAATCGGTAATGGAATTTTGTTTTTTTCTTTAAAAAAGTGGACATTCTTAATGTTATAATTTATTGATGCAAAAGATTCAATGCAACAAACTAGCAAAAAAAAAATATTTAAAGTTAAATTCTTTAGTAAAAATAAATTGGGGAAGTCTAGAGCTGCGTATTTTACTTGGTTATAAATGAGAATAATTAAAAAAATAGAATTCATTCACTTCTGTATGCTAATACAAATTCAGCTCAGTGATCGATTCTGCATATGTATCTAAGATCGGTGAATTTAATGGCTGAAATATTACATATTACTTATTTGATTAAATTATAGCAAATCCGTGCATCAGTATAAATTATTTTATCTAAAACGTCTCATATTCTCAAACAAGAAAACAAGGAAAAAAAAAATCATTTTTCTAAATTTAATATTTTTTAGTCAACTAGATAAAATGCTCTATATTTTGATGTTTCTTGCAACACCTTAAGAATATCAAAAAATTGCTCAAGACGTACAACTGAAAACTCGCCTTACTTAATCACTGAAATGTGCTTAGTAATCTTCTTTTATATTGCTTCAGTGATTTCTTATCTTTTAAGATATGTAAGTTTGCATATCGAATGATTAGGATTAAAGTACAACAGGCTCCAATTCCCGACATTCATTGAGACTAGATCCGATTCAGATAATTGGGGAATTGATAAAAAATGAAATTTTTTTTACAAAGTATCGATTTAATTACAAAAAAATGTAATTAAATCGATACTATAATACTGCATCGATTATATAATACTGCATTAAAAATAATTTTTTGCAACAATTAACAATTATCTCTTTTCTTTGAATAATGCGCATACTGCTTAAAAAACATGATTCTAAATCTTTATGTGTTTGCTTATTTCTATCTTTATTACTAACAGCGATAAATGCGTGTGTGCGTGTTAGAGCTCTACAGACCTGACCATTTGGTCTATAGCTTACATATTGGAACCTGGGAATGCTCACCTTGGAACGATTTTTTAAACCTTTTTAACTAGAATATTTATTAATTAAAATTTAAGCTAAATTTCTCTCTTCCTCCGTGATATAATTTTCGTAAACATTATTGCGCAAAAATGCATTTTACACTAATTTGAAGTTTTTAAATTGTCTTTTTAATTCTTCCAATTTTATTTGCCGTGCAGATTTTTCCTGAATTTTGACCCTTTTTAAAATATTTTCTTACCTATTTTCTAACAATAGATTACATTGTTACTCAGAAACTCAAATCATTTTCATTGTTTCATTAAATATTTAATAACGTGATTTTCTTACATTGTTTAAAGGTAAAGCAGAAGGATTCTCTGTAATATTTCTGCAGTTTTCAAGACGAATAAAAAAATGGATATATTATACCCCGAAATTTAAATAGACGAATTAGAAGACGCAAAGATAGATGATGTGCAAATTTACGTTTTTAATAATACTGCGATATCATGACTCCATTAGAAAGGTTCATGTACACTATGAAAAGAACATTTGAGAACTTAAAAATAATTTGTGACCTATTGAATTATTTTGTTTAAACTTTTTTTTCCTTAAATCACAATCACTTCCTAGAGCTCTATCCTTATAATTGAATTATAAGTATATTAAAATATGAAACGAGTTATAAAAACTACCGAAATTAAATGCAAAAAAGAAATTTATCTGCAAAAACTCATAAATTGAATTGGAGAGGCCTTAGAAAGCACGAATTATTTCCAAATCGTTTCTTCAGTTTTTCTGAGAGATTCTCTTTATTTATTAATTTTAACAAGCACTGAGCATCAGTCTTTTCATTCTATTTTTCTATATATACTAAAATAGCTTTCAAAAGACTTTCTTGGAAAAAACTACAATGTAACCATTAATAATTTTTCAGACATTTCATAATGTTTTACTCGAATAATCTTCATTATTCCAAGCAACTCTTCCAATAAGTTGTACTGCGTGGAAAATTGCTTCGTCTTTCCTACTTAGTTGATAAATTTTTCGCATAACCTGCCTCAATGTCTCCTTTTAAAATTCTGTATGATTCTCGAAATAATTTCCCCATTTTACTATCAAAATTACCCCGAATTCATTATCGATTCCAGAGGCGTTCGATCTTTGCTGCTTTCTCTCTGTTATCTTTCCTTTTATCAAATGTCATATCCATTTGAGTTAGAAAAAAAAAGAAATAAAATAAAAAAAGTAGAATTTATTCCACTTTTAATATACACTTAGTAAATTTTTGATTTAACTTTACAATTCAACAATTGGCATTTCCAGACGCTGTCTTGAGGTCATTGACCAAATTTAATTATGTCTTTTATATAAAATTTATATTACTTTATAAATCATATTTGTTACGATATTACTTTTTAATAAACCAGTTCTATTGCTTTTTACTTTTTCGTATGCAAAAAAAAAAACCATTATAAAGGAAAAAGTACTGTAAATATCAAAATTTCGAACTTATGATTGTGATAAATTTCTACGTTATGAATTTCTCTAAGTTCTAAAGAATTTTTTTTTATTTACGTCTGTTTGTGCAGAATAGGAAATGACTTAAAAGCGAAGCGAGTTAAGTGCATTAAATCTGATATGTGACGTTTGAACTAAAATTTTAAATTTCTGCCCTTTTTGAACTAAAATTGTTAATTTCTGACCGTTTTGAACCAAATCTATCAAAGAAAAGTCTATCGTTCTGCCCATCTTTGTGTATGTGAACATGATATTTTAAAACGATGTTATCGAGAGATATAAAATTCAATATATGGTTTTATTACTGAAATTATCGATCTGTGTCAAATTTTTAAATAAAAGTTTTGACAGAAAATTTTTTAGAAAAGAACACATGTTTCGATTCTTTAAGACTAAAATTGAAGATAAATGTCATCTACTTCAATCAACGGAGTGACTATCTGACGATCTCATTCGTATCCATGAACATGTGAAAATAATTCAAAAAACGCAACAGACTAGATAGTATTATAGATATTTTAGAGACGCACAATTGTACTATCTACAATTATACACAATTATAGAACTCTTGTGGTTTAATATTAGGTTTGAAAATCGATAAATACGTTGTACTGTCGCTTTAATTATCCATCGATTTTTATGTGAACACCATAGTTTTCTTACAAAAAAAGATAAATGAAATTTAGTATGTGGTCTTTGCACTAAAATTTTAAATGTACACTAAATTTTGGACTGAATAGGCCAATGAAAGAAAGTCCAAAGGAGCTTGAGTAACTTCTAATCTACGCACAAAAAGTACCACATTATGTAAATATGCAAAAAAGTTGGATTAAAATCTTTTTCCATTTGTTCGTTATGTAATACAGTACAAAGTTTAATATTTCCATTTATTTTATCTATATTATCTTCCCCTTTAAAAAATATTATAGATAGCAACAAAAATGAGTCTGCAGCATTTATAATTTCATTCAAAACATTCGTCCTTTCGAATAAAAATGATTTTCAGATGGAAAACTTTGTTAATATCAAGAGTTTGATTGACACGCGAATACTCTTTAATTGACAACTCAAAAATAAACATCTTTGAATCACAACATGATAAAGAAAAAGCAATATTTCTCTGAACGCATTAAAATGTTAAATGGGAAAAATGTACGTTTCAGGAATGCATTCAGTTATAAAGAATTATATTTACATGTCTTCAAAAATATTTAGATTCGCAATACTAAATTACATTTAGATGAGACAAAAAATTAAAATTAGATGAAAAATACAAAATTTTTCAAAGAAGAAATAAAAAAAAGTTACCTTACGAATATTTTAACTGACTTAAGATAATTTTTACATCATTACAAGAAGATGCTTTTCAAAACTTTCGCCCTGAAAAAAATGATTAAATTTCTTCTATTCGGTACTATAAATAAAAAGAAAGATATAAATATACACATGGAACAAATGAAATTTTTTTTAAAAATTTGAAAGGTTAAAAATTTAAACACAGTTACAACAATGAAAATCGTAAATTCATTTTACTTCGAATTTGCCATATATATATATTAAAGATAAGGTATGATACCGATTTAAAGAGTTAACTACTATAAAGAACTATAAGCAATTAATACTTGTAATATGTAATCTGTGTTATAACGAAGTATTAAAAGTCAATGTTTTAATAGCAATTCGACATTTATTAAACTTTTTCATTAAATTTTAGAAAAATCAATCAATCCTTAAATAAAAAAAGAAATTTTATGGACATATCTGACACATCTATTGCTAAATTAACATATTTCTATACCATTTGTGGTATTTGCCTACCAAACCATTTTTTAAAGAAATTAAGATAAAAAAATGTTTATCTATAAAATAAAGATAAATTAATCAATTTTAAAACATTATCATCCTCCGATGTTTCAGATTAGAGGTTACGAATCTCAGATTTTTCCCTAAGCATTTTCCAGATATTTTTTATACTATATCAAGACATTTATTAGATTTCTTTAATGATTTTCCTTTTTATTTCAAGTGTTATAACGGGAGCTGAGTTTCTCTTGGTAATTTAAATTTTACTAATAAGTAAGAAATTAGTATTTGATTAGTCTGAAATCGTTTCTGTAATTTCGATAACTGCAAATATTGTAAATAACTACGGAATGTCTAATTGCACAAACTTAATAATCTTTACAGAAAATATCTTAACACTTTAATCCAATGATCAGATTTCAATGGCTGATTTTAAATTTTGAAGCACTTGATTTATGGATTAATTTGCAGACGAATTCGCTATATTTAAATGTGATCAAACAGCTAAGATGATGCCTAAACAGGAATAATATTTTTCAAATTTTCGTAAGTAATTGTAATATTTCTCAGTAAGTTTGGTTCATAATTTAAAACCGTGTTAAATCATAATCTAAAATAATATACATTAACCGCATATTTCAAAACAAACTATGGTTTGACTGAGAATCAGAATATGCTTCACTGCTGAAGAAAACAGTATTCTTCCCAGCAAGTGAATAATCCTTGCAATGAAACAACTTTAACAGTTCGAAAGATATTTATTCGATGTTATTTCAAAACTAAAACTTCAATAGAGTGGAACGAAAAGAATCAATTTTTGATTTTTAATTTGTAATAGCGCGGAAAAGTTGCCTTTTGATGTAGATAAAATAAATTATAAATATGAAAAATATTGAATTAGATCTTGAGGTTCCGCAAGGAGGTTAAAGTTTCATAAAATTGAAATTTTTGTTTCATTTTAAGTTTTTTTACGAAATATTCAACTTTTGATTTTAATTTTTAATAGCGCGGAAAAATTGCTTTTTGATATAGATAAGATAAATAAAAATTATCAAAAAATATTAGAGTACATCTTGAGGTGCCACAAAAACGTTTAAGTTTCATAAAAACCCACTTTTTGCAACTTTTTAAGGATTTTTGCGTCCCTCGATTATGAAACAAATACTTTCATTAGGCGTTGTCGTATGAATAAAAGTATAAAAACAGTTTTACTGTTGCACTGGGATGGCACTGAGTCATCATCTGAGCGGTTGTTATTGAGGTAAGGCGGTGATTTGTCTGCGACCGGTGACAAGGACAGAGCTGGTTTCAAATCAGTAGCTTTGCTGTGTTTAGTTGAGTTGCCGTCTCTGATGAGTGTAATTGATTAACGGAACTGAATTTTTAGTTTGTGCTTGTGGGCTTTGCTGTGAGTGAAAAATGGCTCAATCTAAATTAGTGAAGACAAGACAAATATCGGTGTATTCTTTTGGGAAATTTAGTGATTTGCTTGAAGTTGAACACACTACTGACAAATCTAGTGCTACTGTTATATTAGACGTAACCTCAAAATTGCTTCAGAGAAGGATCCTTCTGTAAGCGCAATATGTAACACTTTAATTCCCATAATAGAAAAATTATGGGCAAGAGCTTCTATTCCCATTGCTTCTAGCAAAAGAATTTCACAAATAACAAAAGCTTATCGTGTTAAATACAGGAATTTATTAAAGTCTAAAAGAAGAAAATGCTCAGATAAGTTTAATCTCAACCTCACAGAATTTAGGGAAGCAGCTAAGCGTTTATTTGATTGCTGTCTTGTATAAAAAAAATGCAAATTATGGAATAAAAGGTTCTAAACGATCAATGCAGGAAAATGGAAACAGGAAACTAACAGGAAAATTTCTATAACAATTCTAATAAGAAAATGATTATAGGTAATTGTGATATTGATACCGCAAGCGAATTTGAGGAAGAAAGAAGCAAGAAAGATTAAAGAACTACAGAGAATAAATAGTTAGAATAAATAGTTAGAACGAGCAAAAAAAGACTAGTGCAGGAGAAACAATTACTGGCGACAGTGACAACGCTGAAGAACCACAGTGTTCTTTACAAAAAAAAAAAAAAAAAAAAGGCAAACAAACCAGATTCCTCAAATAGGCAAGAAACGATAAAACTATTAAGTGCCTGTGCAGTTTAATATTAAGTTAAAACTTTATGCAGAAGGCATCTGAAACTGAACCAAGGGACTCGATTATCGACTTTCTCTGGCTTACTTGCCACATGCAAGCAGTGGAAAGAGCTGTGAGACTGGTGGCCGAATCGACTGAAAATGTCTGTGATTCAGTCGCAAAAGAAGGATGCATAAGGGCAAAAATTGATTCACGTGTGAATATACCAAAATTTAATTTTAAAAAACTGTTTAATGTGGCAATAAAGTAGAAACAAACATTTTTCAGCCGTAACATTTGTAATCATCAAGGATACAGAAGTAAGAAACGCAAAATTGGACATAAAAATATTTTTTATTATTATTATACTTTGTAATTAATAATTTTTTCCATTTGTAATGCTTATATATGTATTTAAAATCATCTTTTGTAACATTATATAAACAAAAAATTCATAAAAATATTTTATCAAAATTTATAATTTTTCAATTTTTTTTACCAATTTTAAGCTCTTTTCGGCACCTTGAAATATTATTATATTGCAACCAGAATTTTTTTAAATTCTTTTTGAACCTAAAAGCTAACTTATCACCACTATTGCTAAATTAAAATCTAAGAAAACATTTTAAAGGCCCTTTTTAAAATTTTCCATTTTTTTAAATTTTTTTACAAATTTCAAGTTCTTTGCGGCACCTCAAGATAATGTAATATTGCAACCAAATTTTTTAATATTGTTTTTGAACCGAAAAGGCAACTTTTCCGCACTATTACTAAACTAAAATCTAAAAAAAAAAAATTTAAGGCCATTTTCGTTCCATTCTAATGTTTAATAACTAAATTTTTTTTAGAGAAAAGCAAAATAACTCTGGATTCTTCTATATATATTCTCATATCATTTTAAGATAGATTTTGCTCTATATCGAAGGAATATTATCGTTTAATAAGTAACTGCCTTGGGAGTCAAAGAAAATAAAATTTCACTGACAAAATATGGTCCGAAACCAAAACTAGCAACTTCACAATCGTTTCTAATTGCCTTATATGAGGCTGGAACCAGTCAGATTATTTTTAAGGCTTTAGGACAGAACTCACAAAGAATTTAGATTTTTTTTATGGGGAAAAAGTATCTTACTAAACGACTTTCGACCCCCGGAGATTCAAAATAATGAAGGTTTCGTAAATTTTCTTATGAAGCCCAAGACAGATATATTATATAAGCTTTCGTAAGTTTTCTTATCATCTAGAGTAATCTATCAGATTGAGTTTCGAAAATCAAGTCTTTGTAGGACCATAATCTAAAGAATCTTGAAAATGCCCCTCAGAGCTGCTTTATTTAGAACAGGTTATTGCTTTTTAAAAACCTTTTCACAGCTGATTTTCAGTTAAATAGTGCTTTTATTATTATCAAGTGCTCGAAATGCTATTTATTCGTCCTGAAAAAAGATTAATTCAAGAATTGTATGTGCATTGTATCGTTAAAAACAGATTATTTATCTACTGGATATTCTTGAATATTTAAAGAATATTTTAGACATTTTTAATGTGATTTCAGTGTAATTTGAATGAAAAATTCTGAGACTATTTAAGATAAAATAAACATAGTTTTGATTTATTCTAACCATACTGTAAAAGATAAAACAATAATATTTCAAGATTTTAAATTTTAAAGTTCGCTTTTTCTTTTGAAAATTTCTGTTTTATTTTAAAATAAATAGTATCTGATAAAAAAAAAGAAATTGAAAAAAATATTTATATATATGATTAGCCCTACAATTTAAAAAATTGTTTTAAATATATGATTTTTAGAATTTTTAATTATCAAAGATTTAATTATTCAGTTCCTTAGAATGTGGATATAATAACGTAAGGCTTTTTATAACTTATAAATAATTTTGTTTTTGTAGTAGTTGAAATTCTAACTTTGAAAACATTCATTTCTGCTAGAAATTCTGAATTCACTTACTATTTGTTTTTTCTTAGTTTTTCTCACTATCCATCTTTCTAGTTTTTGATAAATCTGGTAAAATTAAACTAATGTTGTTTGCCAGGAAGTATTCCTTGAGTTTTTTTACATCTTTTTTTTTGTATGTAAGTCTGAGGAAAATATTAAATGTACTTCAACAAAAACATAAAAATGCAAAACCCACAAAGTCATTGATTATGGCAGAAATTAAATATTTATCAAAATATTTTCAAAAATACTCTTTTTTTACTTGTACCAAAATAAAGTTAAATTATAAAATAAAAATAGAAGGAATAGTGGAAATTACACATTTGTTGTTTTTTAACTTAAATCAAAACTCTGTTAAATAAGCAAAAGCTTAGAAATTGTCATTTTGCATAATAAAAGAAATTAATATAAAACCATATCAAAATAAAATAATTATGTTTCTTAACGCTTTGAATATTTTGATTAGCACCATTTAAGCATCAATAATTTTTTAACCCCCCCCCAAAAAAAACGGAATTATTTAAATTCCTACTAAAACTAAAGATAAATGTGTGTGTATATTAGCGCTCTACAAGTCATATCATTTACCCACAGCTATCAAATTCCGCACTTATATACCTTAAAGGGTTGTAAAGAAAGTGACCTTGGAACGATTTTTTAAAATAAAATGTTAGAAGTTTAATTAATTAAAAATCAAGCCAAGTTTTAATGAGAAGTTAACGTTATTAAATTTTAACGTTTTTCCACAAGAAGTCGTGACCATATTATCAGTAAAAGCGAATTTTACATCGTTTCAGAATTTAAAAAATTATATTTTTAATGAATTTTAATTTTTTATTACCCAATTTCTAATAACAGATTACATTATGTCTTGAAATTCAGATCATTTCATTGTTTTATCAAATATTTAATCTCTTGATTTTCTTCCTCTGTTGAAAGTTAAAGAAAAAGGGGTTTGTTTAATATGTGTGTAGTTTTGCAAGAGAAATAAAAAAGGAATGTTTCGCGAAAATTAGGGGATAGGCTAATTAGAAATTTATGTTTGTAATAATGCTGTGTTATCATCGATCTGATCTCCGTTAGAAAGGTTGATATGCAGCTGTAAGAGAATGAAATAACATTAATTAATTACTGACAATTTGTTGGAATACATATTAATTAGGAAATAAAAAAATTATTCTCGATATCACTTCAACAATATTTCTATGATTTAAATTAAAGTTTGGTTAAGGGCAATATTTCAATTTTACAAAAGAAAGGGAAAAAAACATTAACATTTCTTTTTTTTTCCAGGTGAAAGCTATCATATTTTAAGAGCTACTATTACGTTCCTGATTTTTCAGTTGGAAAACTGAAAAATGTGGAACGTAATTGCACTTGGAACTGGTAACTCATTAATACCTTTAATAATAGTATTATTGACAAATGAAGTATCTTTTGATTACCTAAAGACGTAACAAAATTATCTGATGTATAATTTCTTTACAAATGTTTCACCTTTATTTTGTTATAAAAGACATTTAACGCTGTCTGTTTTATAAGAATTAAATGTTGCACAATTCTTCGTGTTCCTGTATTGCACAAATAATCAAAAGACATAGATTTAGATGATTTCTTGCAGTATATATGTGCATATCATGTTCGACCTAATTTTAACATCATACATTTGTTAAACATGCACAGAACGTAAAATCAGTTAGCGCCATCTATTAACATATTCAACAACACTTAAATACAAATGTACAATTCGAGGCAAGTGTATAGTGAATTAAAATGTATTTAGGAAAACTTGCAGGCGTTTTATTTTATGTGAATACATCAAAAAAATAAATGTATGTTTTTGAAATATAATAACAACTAAAATTATTTATATAGAAATTATGCCGACAAAAAGCTTAAAATACCAATATATATATATATATATAGCTGTAGATAAATATCGAGGACTTGATTATATATTCACAAATATTTGAATTATAAAGTCTACAACTATTTAAAAATATTTTTTCTTCAAAACGCATTTGAATGCACTGCATTGATCATCAGATTAATTTTAATGTTTCGACAGCAGAATACCAAAGATTGCAATCAGATGCATTTCATGAGATAAATAAATTTTCAGCTGTCCGGAATTTAATTTAAACTATTTTTTAGATATTTTCAATTAATTAAAAAGAGAAAGGTATAACTATTTCTAATAAGTATTTAAATATATTTCTTGTGATACAAAATAATAGATTTTCAAATCTGCAAAATTTTATTTGAAATAATAATTGTTTGAAGAAATAATTATCTTTATAAAACTTGAAATTTGTCTTGAAATAATAAAACTTGTATTTATTAATCATTTGTATTCATTCAAATATTCCACTTATTCGAATGAAATATTTATTCATTAATTACTTCTGAAAGAAAAATGTTCTCTATTTTATTTTAAAAAATAAGTAAATTTTCTAAAGAAATAAACAAAGAAAATAAATAAATACAATTGCGTTATTGATCTAATAAAAAATATATATATATAAAAATAGGAAATTATGTCCTTTTACTTTTCAAATTACTCCAATTTTTACCTATGAAATTAATTCAAAATCATAAAAACCTTAAGGAAAATCGCTACCGACGTTTCAGTTTTGGAATTATATCAATGTAATTAAAACTCGTTATAAATTTTTAAATGCTTGATAAATATATTTATTTTTTGAAATTTCTTTTCTATAATTTTTTGTTACAGAATAAAATTCTGAAGATGCTAAACGTTTTTAAAAAACGGTAATATCAGCATATTTGAAGTATCTAATCAAAAATGTTTACTTATCCCAACATCATATCTCCTTAAGAATTTATTGAATCCTTTTTAAAATTCATTTTCATTGTTTTGAAAATTAACTAATAAACATTTTTATCTTTATACGTTTATGATTTTTAATGATTTTTTTAAATTTTTAATTAATCCAAAACTTTATTAAAATCACTTATTTAATAAATCCTGTAGGTGAATTACGAAAGTTATTGCAGCAAATGCTCTTCTGAAAGAAAGAAGAATTTAACTGCCATCTATCGGCCATCGAAAGAAGTGGAAGGTGGTGGTAACTCGAGTTCACGTTCACTTTTCTCTTCCGTGCTTCACTTATTTTTCTTTTTATTATTATTTGTCTGTTTGTTTATTTAATTTTAATGAATTAAACCATAATTTTATTAATTATTTTTAACAAAATAATTATAATGATTGCAAGCACAGCTGAATTATTATGTTTTGTGACGGCCAGAGCAAAAAGTTTATTATTATTATTATAGAAGCTTTTTTTTTTATTTGAATCTAAGTTTTTGTAACTAGAACAGCCACATTTGATAGAAATATATTTTAGAGAATAGTAAATCCATTTCGGAACTATTTTTTAGAATTTTAATTAATAAAAAATTAGGAAATATAGTTGGATTTATGGTTGATAACTTCTGGAAATACTACGATAAAAATGATTTTTACGTAATTATAAATTCAAAAAATTATCACTTTAATGGTTTAAAAATAATTAAAGCGCAGTTATTTTCTGAAGTTTGATAAACTTTTATTAAAAATATTATGTAATATTTATAAAAATTATTATTTTTCACATTTTTTGGCAACATTATAATAAAATTTTACTTTGTGATTTTTTAAAATCTTTTTTTGTCAAATTTATCAACCATCTATCTAAAATTTTAATCCCTATAAGTAATTAATATGTATGTCATGATGAAAGATTACAATAGATATTCTTCATATTCTTTCCGCTTAAAATGCTGTTAGAATCTCTTATATATTAACAAGTAAATTCACCGTATGTATCATGGTATATGAAATTCATTGATTTTATCATGGCACATGAAATGCGCAGTGATAGAATAGATTGCGCATTTCAAATGAGAGAATAAAAAGTGAAAAATAAATCCCATTAGATAACGTGTAATAAAATATTATATGACGTGAAAAGCTACGTATGCATGCAAATAAGATGAAGCATGAGTTCTCTTCATTAAGGAGATTTATTATGTAAAGTTACCTTAGTCTAAAATTCAAAAAATTATCATTTTAATGGCTTAAAAATAATTAAGGTGCAATTATTTTCTGAAGTTTGATTTTTTTATATAAAAATATTGTGTAATATTTATAAAAATTCTTTTCATTGTCAAAGAATAATTTTTATTTTTCACATTGTTTTGACAACATTATCATGAAATTTTACGTTGGTTTTTTTTTTAATCTTTTTTTTTTGTCAAATTTTTCAGGGCGAAATTAATTAGATTGTAAATACAAAGTTGCATCGTACAGTGTAAATAGTGTAAAATTTAGTCTTACATTTGACAAATGGACAAGTGTAAGAAATAGATGCTATTTAAATATAAATATTCATTCAGAAAAAAAAAATTTGGAATTTAGGACTTACACATGTCTAGGGAAGTATGCCAGCCGAAAAATGTGTGGAAGTGCTTAAATCTAAATTAGCGAAACATGGATTATCCCTGAAAGAAGATATTGTTTCCATAATGATTGATGAAGCAACAGTAATGAAAAAAAGTTTGAAAGTTGATTGGTGCAAATCAGCAATTGTGCTATGCTCATGGAATTCAATT
This sequence comes from Argiope aurantia, assembly GCA_026543865.1. Classification (NCBI taxonomy): domain Eukaryota; kingdom Metazoa; phylum Arthropoda; class Arachnida; order Araneae; family Araneidae; genus Argiope; species Argiope aurantia. Next base: position 1,421,200 of record JAPMOR010064619.1, on the reverse strand, counting down.
AGGGGTAACAGATGCATTATACTAAAAAAATAAAGGACGGAAGAATCCAAATACTATGGATATAGAAACTTCGAATTCCGACTTTGAAGAGAGTGAGAGTGATATTGACAATGAAGAAAATGACAATGTAATTGTTGAAGATATTGCTAATGAAGATGAAAAATTAACCCATCAAGAAATGCTTCCTATAATTTATAAAGTTCGAAAAATTGTTAAGATATTTAAATGTTCCCCTACAAAAAATGCCATATTACAAAAATATATACTAACTGAAAATAAAACAGACTATATGCAAATATTAGATTCTAAAACACGTTGAAACATATTACTCCTAATGATGGAACGAGTTTTGAAACTGAGAAATCCAATCCCAAAAGCGATAATCGACTTAAACCTGCAAATTAATTTTTCAGACAGTGAATTCCACTTAATATCCAGATCTGTATCAGCTCTACTTCCAGTAAAACTGGATGTTGAGCCATTATATAGGAGAGATTCTAATTTATTAACAGCTAATGTAACAATGAATTTCATGTTGCAGTCTCTGAAAGAACATCACACATCATTATCTAAAAAATTATATATTACATTGAAAAATCGCATGGAAGAAAGGCATATCGAAATAGAAAATGTCTTACGGTATTTACATGATTATAACTATTTTAAAAATTAAAATGAAAAAGAAGAAAAGAGACTAACCAATTCAAATATGATCAAGTTTATAGTAAATTTTCTTAAAATTTTTTATCCACAAACCTATTCACATTCAGAAGAATTCTGTACAGTTATCGAAGATTATGATGACACTAATGTCGATATTGATAAGGAATTGTCTCTTGAATAAAAATTAGAATTAGCGATAAATGAAAAAATTTCAAGAAACCAAAATACAATATAGAAATGAGCTATATTCAAAACCATCCGACGAGAAATCGATTTATTTGAAGATGAGGAATTTAGAGGTAAATACTTGGAAAATGTATATCGCTCATTGCTGACAGTACTACTAACTAGCGTAGATGCCGAAAGAGCGTTTTTACGTTCCAGGCTTAATGACTTTTTTTTCTCAAATATTTTATATTCGCATGAGGACCCCGGAACCTTTTAGATATATTAATAACATAACATTTTAATCAGAAGTTAACTACTATTTATAGTCCAACGCCATTTCAAAACCTTTCAAATTCTTCGATTCCATTGGTATCACTTCGGGTAGCCGAGTTATCATTGGCACTTCCATGCCGGAATCTCTCAAAAGCTACCACTGTCAATAAAACTAGGTACACACTCGGCCTCGGCATTCTATCACATAGACCACGGCTCTATGACGGACAGGATTAGGGTTTACCCCTTGTTGACTCTGGCCACACAGCAGCCAAGACCCCCCTGACAAGACAACCCGGCAGGCTGGGCTGCCAGTTTTGTTTTCAATACGAGAAGGGGGAGAGTATTTTAGGTGGTATATATGCTTTATATCTCTTGGAAGAGGGGGTGAGGCAGGGAAATGCTATCTGAAAGAGAACATCGTCCCAAAGCCATACGTCAGGCTGAATGTCGTTGTCGAGGAACTGGGATGGCTGTAAGAGCAAACAGAACTGGTATAACACAGAGCCCGCACTTAGGTTGTTTCAGATAGGGGTCCTATTTTTTTTTCATTCCCCTTTTTATTGTTGCCTCGTGAATAAAGGTTGAATCGATCATGGAACCGTCCACAAATTGAGAAGTAGTTGTAACTATTTTTAAAAATTACAAATTTAAGGAAGAAAAAGAGTTAACATTCTTTCATCATCATAATCCATAAATATTCTACAAAGGCGTTAGATTGTACTTGCAAAATCAAAATAATTACTATAAATTAAGGGTTTTCGTTGCAAAAATATATATTCAAAATGTAATACATTCGTCATTCAGGTGTTGATTAGTAGTAATGCGAAATGCGCAGTTAAATAAAGTAAGCGTTTTACTATTTACTCCAATTAAATACTGAATTCTGGGAGAGGAGAAATATATTTTTTTAAAATTATTTTTACCGAAATTTTGCATGTTAGAATTTGTTCAAGAAGTGATATCTGTAGTCTGGTAGAAATTTTTCCATCATAAACACAATATTTTTTTCACCCAATGAACCATTACTTAAAAAAAAATTTTTTTTTTAATATTTAGAAAAAAAATTTCAAAATACACAAATATTTCCCCCTTTTTTTTATTGCAATTTATTATAGATGCTTTCAGAATTCGTATTACTTAAAATTTCGGAGAATATTATGAGAGTTAATAAAATCGCCACTAGATGTTCAACAAAAGAAGGATGTTAAATTTAGATTTGCTTATTTTGGCAGTTATTATTTATGTTTCTTATAACAGCTGCAAAATTCTTATCAAAGCATTTCATATTGCTGCAAATGGAAATTAATTACTTCATATTTGAAATATATTTTTTTAAGGAATTGGAAGATGAATCAAAAGAATCATTTTAATCAACTGTTTTATTATATAAAAATTAAAAACTGCGATTATTTTAGAAAAAAACTTAAAATAAATTTCACATCTTTTTATTTATTTAGTCTTCTGTTTTAAATTTATTATCGACATTAATTTCAACAATATGCGAAATAGATCTGAATACCCCTGCGCCAATAGGATTCAATAATGCATTGCATCATACGATGAATGTGCATGCGCTTTAAAATCATATGCGGTTCTATTCTGTTACATTTTTATTTTGTGTCAACATTTTTATTAGGAAAAAAAGGCTAGATTGCTCACATCTTAAATGTAATTTTTAAAAAAAAGAACCTATATTGTGCTGTAAATTTTGAAATGGAGTAAACTTCATTTTTGTCCAATAATATTTTCGGATATTATTCTCAGGAAAACACAAAAATGCTTCGTTATTTTTAATTAAATAAAATTGCAAAGAAATTGTTCCGTGTTGCCCATTTTACTCTCTAAGGTACATATGTGAAAAATTGGTAGCTGTAAATGAAACGGTCAGACATGTATAGTGCCATTCAAATACATAATACTCATTCAGTTTTTAGTACAGACAGATTATTTTTGTTCAAAAGAGCAGTAAAATGTACTAAAAATAATCGATTTCATTAAAAAAAATTAGAAAGTGTCAAAAATACACGTTCAAGGGAACCCCAAAAGTCTTTGAATAAAAAAAGTTTTGTACCTATAAATAGATGACCCCCAGAGAAGAGGATTATCCCCGTACCCTCTCACTTTAATCAAAGGACATTATGTAGGTCTTCCTTTCGGCAGACTTAACGAACATCGAGCATTTCCATAACAATCTATCCAAGAGATCACAAAAAATAATGAGAGTTATCCTATTATGGGATGGAAGAGTCATTTGCAAAAGTACCAGGCTTTCTTTTGCATTCACTTTTTCATTTTATCGATTGCCAACAAATTATCCTTTTAAAAATGTGTAGTGTTTAGTAATAGTTAATGTTAAAATTATTCTAATTGAATTACGACTGTGCAGTATCTATTATGTTGGAAAATAAGTCATTTGGATTTATTAACTCAAATATTTCTGTTAAGCTTCTTGAAATTAAAAGCATTCAAGGGAGTGGTATTTACAAAACTTTTTCGTATATTCTCTAATAAATGTACTTCTGAATTTTTACTGTAACAATAGTAACAACAGTAACGAACAGAATAATACAGAATAATAGCAACAGTAACGAAAGAGTCTATTATATTGCGATAATTCGAGGTTAATAGCTGGAATGCGGTTAATACTCAAGTACCAGAACACCGAATGTGTATTTTAAACTTCTTTTTTCTGACCGGTTGAATACAAAATTTGATACAGGACTACAATTGTAGTCGCAAAATCACATGTCAAATTTCATGTTTTTAAGTCATTGCTTATTTAGGATAAGATGTTTGCATGTTTGTGAAAGTACAGATAGACTAACGGTAAAATCTTTAACGAATTGTGTTCCAAATTTAATAGGCATCAATACTTTAGATATTAAATTTCTGCATAAAATATTTTGCATTTTGCTTTCCTCGCTTTCTACTTATTATGGTGAGTTATATTCGTACAGCCAGTAAGACTTCCTTTGAATGGATTTGAAAGAAACCTACAAATTGTTATAATTTGTCCCCCCACGGGGGGGGCGCACTTCAGATATGAGGATGAGAGGCTTCCGGCATGGTGGTTGGTTCTCTCAACCCAGATGGGTACAAAGTTACCTCCTACTGATGACGGAATGTGCTTCCTACGGGAAGAGTTGTACCACGCTGGTGATGATACCACCTTTGTTCCAGCCAATGCTGTTTGACGGTCCTATCAGTAAGATTAAATCCACGTGAAATGACCCCATGATGTTTGGAATACAGGCAAGCACTTCATGTTATTTATATGTATGTGATTTTGTTTGTTTGATTTGATATGGGTATATTTTTTTCAGTGATATTTCAACAGTCATCTTTTCGAATTTGATTTCAGTGATTAGTTTCTACGAGATTTTTTAAGTTATTTTTATTATATCTTTTGCGTACAAAACAATAGTCTCTGACCTAATGACAGAGATTTTGAAAATATCTTCATTAATAAGATAATTTAATATTCGAAGAATAATTTAGAATTTTTTATTTTCACCCTGCGATGTCATAATCGAACTCAAATTCTATTTTTAGTTAAAAAATTGCAAACTACATTTTCTTGTCTTTAAGTTCATTCAAGCTCCAAATATATCTGGATTTTTATCTACATATGCAAGATTATGATCATATGTTTGTAGATTAAAGCGCGATTAAGTTTTAAACGAAATGAGATTCAGCGATATTCCTAAGTCATCATTTCATTACAGTCTATATAACATTTCCGAATGGCGAAGTTTTTCCATCTGTATATACTATATAGATGAAATATAGTATATACACTGTTTCTGATATTTTCCTTGAAAAAGTCCACTTACATTAAATATATTTTAATAGAAATAAGTTTGAAAAGTTTCAAGTCCAGAAAAATTCATGAAGTATGCAAATTTCTAACAAAACTATTCAATTGTCATTTCTAGCTTATTTCCAATAGAGGTTTGCACTTTCCGAATTCGACAATTTCTATTTTTTTCATACTACATCATACATACCATCTATTATTTATTTCTAAACGTCAGGTATAGAATAAAATACCTCATAATTAGTACATAATTATTAATGAATGAAATTAACAAAAATTTTTAAAAATATAAATTTAAATACATAGACAAAACCTACGATAAAAAAAATCCAAAACGAATTAAATAAAGAAAAATCTAGATTTTGGTATAATCAGTGATGCTGTTTTCAGCACTCTTTCTTGTTTATAAGAAAACAATGGGGCATGTAACGGGAAAAGAAAACGAAGATGGAGGGAGAGCTTGCTTATAAATCGAAATCGGAAAAGCTACATATAACAAACCAGGTGATATATTGTAAACTTTCATTAAATTTGTTAAAAAGTATTCATTTGTGCCAGAACATATTATGAAACTTCGTTGTTTATAAATAAATTTGTAAATGTTCGTCGACAATTTTGTCAGCAGAAAGCAACTTTCGCGTGATAATAGACTATTATTTCATATCAAGATTCTAATACGTTATCTAAATGCGTCATCTATTTTCGCCTATCCCTTCACCATCCATTTTTGAGGGATATCATAAAATGATACTTTGACAGAGTCCTCTCTGCCTCAAACACTAGTCCGATTTTGCCAGTTTGTCCGATTTTGCTAGCAAATCACAATACTCTGTATTAGTTATGTAAGTAGAATTTGAAATGTTTTCTTTGGCTGCGATAAGATATATTTCATCAAACTAAACGTGACTAGGTTAATTTTATTAATATTTTGAGTAAACAAATGGTCACTGAAGAAAGTTAGCTCATAATAATTTTAAAATGTTTTTAAATTTTGTTTTTCTGGAATATTAATTTGCCTTATGTATTTTAACTTTAAAGAAACTGTATAATTTTCAAGATTATTTAATTCAGTACAGCCGATTGATTAAAATTTTAAATACTTATATTCAGTTATCCAGGCAAATCTCATTACCAATAAACGCGAGGTTCATACAGATCAGCGGAGAGCGATTGCACAGTAGCAGGGTGGATCGCTGTATGATATTCTCTTTATGGCTTCCAGGACAGTTGAGGATAGATCTTTAAGTGGCTTCCCCTTTTCACCCACAGGTGTCGGGGGTCGGATATTGAATTGAATTAACCTGTTGGAGAAGACTGAATTACGTATCTTTCCCTCAATAGGAAGCCATTTGAGATAAAAGGTCAATTGAAGCGTTATTGTAGTTCTGAGATTCTGAAAGGTAGCAGACATCCCAGTTTTTTAAATGATATCCATATTAGTCAGTTTCCAAGGGAAAAAATTTTAAGTTGATCAATCCGTATAATTTAACAGTTAACTCACAAATGAAAGGGTGTTTGTTTAAGAGATTATTATAGTTTTTGAGAGGAAGATACCATAAAAACAACATTGACCTTCAAAAATAAATAATTGCTAATAAAAGCAAAGCCATACAATGTATAATTACACGTTTAAAAACACTGCCTCTGTCTTTGACCACAACCAACTGTAACATAATGCCCAATCTTAATAGTGGGGCATTAATATTTAAAAATACATCAAACGTTAGCAAAAGAAACAAATACTCAAAATTTATTACTTAATGAAGTACATTTTAAAAGTATTAAGAATTCTTAGTCAAATCTATCGAGATGAAGATACTGTTAATTCGACATTTGGAAACATGAGATGAACAGAAATGTAAAATTTACTTTGCCTTTCATTTTCTACCATGTTCTGATGAATAGGACAGAAAAAATTACAAACTGCTGAAATTCGATGTTCAAAAGAAATTTCGGAGAAACAGTTTTTGAAAAAAAAATGCACTATTGAAATTACATCCTTGTTTTTATAGTTATTTTAAATTAGTAGGAACCTTACCAAAATGGTCTAAATTCAGAAACTTATTAATAATTTTTTTTAATATTTTGACGAAGTTTTTTCTGAAATCTTTTCTCACTATGTAAAGGGAGAGAGATAGACTTTGAATACAGTGACATAAACTGAAATTACTGTATATAATGCTCATATAATTTGAATTTTTGCTTTTGAAAGGGCATTTCGTTCCAAAAAATATCAAAAATTATGATTTGATAAAAGTTTTCTCTTTCTAAAAAGCATTGACATTTTATATGATCATCGTGATTTTGATAGTTAAGAATATTACGATCAACAACAAGGTGGTAGCATAGGTGATTCGAGTAATCAACAAAAATGTTGAAATTGGAAAAATTCATAATATTTTCAGTTATCAGGAGTTTTTTTTTTTTTCATCCGATATACAGCCGTGGCATTTTTTACAGTTGTTTTTGTTTCTGGTGCTCAAATGTCACTTGACTTCCTTGATTACGATTTAATATTTGTAAATGCACATGCCTTTTAAATGCACAATAAATTTTCTAATGGCAAAGCTTTTCAAAAATTATTCTAAAGGAAGACTTTTGAAACTTTGAATTGCAAAGAAAATATAAGGGATTCTAAATTTATGTGTATTTTTTTTTCCAGATACTTCAGAATTTATAAGCAAAAATTGTCCAAAAAAGATTTTTTTTTTTCCCTTAGAATATTCTATTAGAATTTTCTAAATACTTTTAATTGAATTTGCTGTTAATTATTATTATTCAGCGCTTCACTTTCTTGTTAATTTTCCAATTTACAGATGACGAAATAAAAAAAAGCCTGAGTAGCTTAATAAATTTTCTATGTCAAGATGTATTGAAGTAGCGTATGATCAAATATCATGGAAGATATATATTTTGCAATCTAAAATGGTTTATTTTATGCGATGTTTCTTTCTTTCTTTTTTTTTTTTTTCACTTTAAAAAAAAGGAAAGAAATTCATATAGGTTGAGAAGATTCTTAAAGCAGGAATGGAAGCACAAAATAGCTACAAGAATGTTATTTAGGAAGATTTCAAAAATTGAATAGAAATCCGAGAGTTTCCTTTTCCCCTCCCTGGAAAATAGCGCGCTTGGATTGCGACTGGTCCCAAATACATTCAGCCTGAAGAAGGATACTTGCACTTCAACTCAGTCCGAGCAGAAAGATGTGCAACAAAAATGGCAAACACTTAAATCGTCTGCGCTCCGAAATAAATTTGAATCAATACTTTGTTCGAGAAAATACATTGGTACTTATCTCATTCGAACGGAGAAGGAAATATCGATGGTGCAACGAAAAAAAAGTTAGTAATATAATCAAAACTTCACTTCTTTAGTAGAAAAAAGAAAACGGAAGTAAAAAAAACGTTATCCGACAAATTACCGAGTGGTTGGGAAAATGTTATCGATAAAAGTTCGTTCGTTTGCGGTTTTCGTAAGTTTTTAATAAAAACTATCTATTTTATCTTTTTTTATTTGGTACAATTTCTCACAGAAAATATTTCATCTCTGAATAATTATGAACAAATATTAATTATACAAGCACTTATTAAAAGTAAATTTTTAATAATATTATCTGCAGATAACTTTAATTTTATACTTCAATATTTAAGTCATTCTTTTGCGTTAAAAATTACTTGAAATAAAAAAAATGAATTGAAGAAGCAAACATAGCTTCATAGTTTTCAAGTAAGTATTATTTGGAGCAATTTACAGGAATGGTTGAGATCCCAGTTTAAAAATCCGAAGTAATTCTCAGTAAGAATGCTAAAATAATATAAGTTCGCAGTTGTATACACATTTACTATGAAAGAATTTAATCAGCGAAACAGAGCATAATTTTCTGAGAAAAAAATGGTATTAATATCTATATAAATTTCTATAATATCTTTAATTTCATTTTGTTACTTTTTAGAGAAATACATCAAAATCTGAGAATTGGTGGTTTTAAATATGCTCCAATAATTATAAGAAATTCAGTGTTATCAGAGATATTTGAATGACAATATCACTTTAATTCGCCTTCAAATATTATATACTAGCCACCTTTGGCAACCAGCCGGTTCGCCAATCTTAATGCTCGTTAAAATTTTAATAATTAAATATTTTATGTAATCCCACTTTAATAGCTTCTTCATCAAAATATTTTAAAATTTCAAATTTTGATAGTCATATAATTCACTCCTAATATTACAAAGGCCTTCAGCCATAACGTAATATGTATCTCTCTAATTTTCTGTTAGCTTCCGTAGAATTTATGCTTTATATTAAAGTGGAAATGGTTAAATTGCAATTAATATAAGAACATTTTTTTACTGAAACAAAGCATTTTTTTAATATGAGTACTGAAAACAGAGTCGCTGAGTATTTAAACCTTATGGACACTAAAGAATATCTTTCTTAATTTATGTAATATCTCAAGTAGTTTTCTACAAAGTTTTCTCAGATTCATCATGAACAGATCAATTAATTAACAATGTTTAGTTTTAAATGCATGAAACTCTAAGAAAATAAGCAGAATCGCTTGAAATAATCGTTCGGAAACATGTTAAGCCTTTAAAACCAAGTCCGTATTCGTTGAAAATAGAGTTGTCAACAATCAGAACACAATGCGCATGCGTGAATTTTCAACGCCAATTATGGTAACGCAAATGCGTGAATTTTCTACGCCAGTTGGCATAACGCTATGCAGATTAGAAATTTTTAATTTCCTTTATTCTGTTTTATTTTAATTTAAAAGTACTTCAGAATGAATCTGAAAGATCGATTAATTAACAATGTTTAATTTTAAATGCATC
>JAPMOR010064619.1:1384113-1411341 GCA_026543865.1 Argiope aurantia | reverse complement strand
GAATCTGAAAGATCGATTAATTAACAATGTTTAATTTTAAATGCATCAAACATTAAGAAAATAAACAGAATCGTTTGAAATAATCAGCCGAAAAATGTTAATCCTAGCCTCATTACTGTTGGGAAAAAAAACTGAATCCTTACTCATTTGGCAATGGGGAAAATGAAAAGATTTTTTGGCGGGAAAGTTAGTTTTTAATTAATATTTAAAATACTAATTAAAAATTCAAAAAAGGGACCCCAGGTGCACATTCCCGACCTCCAAGGTATGCATCTACCAAATTTGGTAGCTGTAGATCGAACGGTCTGGCCTGTAGAGCGTCAACATACACACGCACAGATTGAGCTTTATTATAAGTATAGATATAGATAGAAGATGTCCATTTATTAAGAGGTATTGAAGGTACGTAATTGCAAAGAGTATTGGCGGAAAATATAGAGTTTTATTGGATATTCATTAAATATTTATTTCTTTAAATATTTTTCATAAGAAGAATTTTTGATGCGAAAAGTTAGCAGCATTTTTATCAATGAGAAGGATTAGTCTTTCAGTATCTGCTTTCAAAGTTCAAGGATTTTCTTATATCAATCAAAATATCGCCGTCGTAATTAAGCTCTGAATGATATTTTATTGTGTAGCAAACTTAACCTATTACATTTAATAAATCCAAATTTTCCAGATATCAGATTGAAAAATATTCTGAAATTCAGAATGTAAAAAATTCGGAATTCCAGATTTATACGATTGATAATTACCGTTGAATAAAGCAATTCTTCCCACAATTCAAAGAATTTATAGAGATCTCTCGTCTTTTCCAATAGTCCACGAGATCGTAACATGTAATTCAGAAAATTTTATCATTGAATCCAAAAAAGAATTATTCTTTGAATGCTTTGGCATACAATGCTATCGGTAAAATAATTTTTCTCCTCGTAGTAATCTTACACTGGAAAATAGTTATCCGAAAATTTCTAATCCATTTCTATTGTTTCATGCACTGAAATCAATCCCTAATACAATATTAAACCTTGCCCTAAAACTTTTAAGCAACAACAACATGCAACAGTTTTTCATTTTATTACTGTAAATTTATTTTATTTAAAGAAACTTAACTTTTCACTGTGTTTTTAAGTAAAAGATAGAGCCATGCATAGATAAATTTAAATCAAAAAGAAAAATAAGTATTACTTGGAAACACTGGGTAAATAAAAAATAAAATTTAAAAAAACATTTGAGTTGTATGCATTTTGTAAATATCGTATCTGTTATCAATAAATGGATAGATTCTATCCTAAGAAAAAAGAAAAATATTATGTTGGATATATGTCTCACAAGTTTTTTTCCTACAAGAAAAATTTTAAAGTTTTCAAAAAGAAACTGAAACAAGTGGAATAGTAATAAAGATTCTATTATAATAGCATTTGCAACGAAATAAGTTAAATCATTTTATAATTAATAAGCAACATATTGCAACATTATTATTTTATTTATATTTAGATCTATAACCCATTCAAGTATGTAGAAATATCAATAGATCCACTGATGTTTGAAAATTACATGTCAATTTACAGAGCGAATTTAGGTATGGAGACGTCAGTCATTGATTATTATCATATTATTCAAAAATAATGTTTAAAGATAAAATAAAATAAAAATTAGTTTAAAATCAAGTGAATGAGAATTTGATTTTCAAATGTGGTGAGTTTTAACATTCCAAAGTGATTATAAATTTTTTTAGGCTGTATTAAACTTTTTTTGTGGGAAGCCTTACTAGTTTCTTTTGCAGTAAGCATTCTTCCGGAAAATATTTTTAATACATTGAATTGAAATTTTAACAAAACATTTAATTTCACTTTAGCTACTTTATGAACTAGAAACTAACCGTTTAGCACATATTTAATCATTTTACCTGTAAAATGAAAAAAAAATCGATAATTTTTAATAAAAAATTTTGTATTTTCTTACTAAATTTAAAATATTTCCAAAAATTTTAGTTACTGACAATCACAAGTTTATTACACAGATAAATATATTAGTCCTGCATGGTGTATGAATAACCGAAATGTACTCATTAGAATTCGCTATAGGAAGTTTTATCGTAAATGCAAACTTTCACTAAAATTTTGCTAAAAATTACTTATAAATTCAAAGTGAATAAAATTTCTTCTAAAATTTCATTCTTCAAATACATTGTTGCACTGAATTTCAAACCTTTTTATTTGTTTCATCAAATGTTCAATCGCGTGATTTTCTGCCATAAGAAAAGAGGATTCTGCTTAATATCTTTGCACGAAGATAAGACAAATAGTTGTGCTTTCATAATGCTATTATGCCACTGGACTTGAGTCCATAAAAATGTTTCATAAATGCAATGAATAGAATAGGTGTAAGAATATTAAACTAATAAGACTTTAATTTCTGTCACAATTTTATGCTTAAAAATATTTTCCTGGGGAAATTACGAATATTAAGTAAATGCATAAGAACATTTTATTGAAAGTATTCCCTGGTCGTCAAAAGCGGCTAATATTTAATATTTTACTTCACAACAGGAATAGGAAATGCGTAGGTAAATTTCCATCAAATAAAAATTGGCTTTATATTTTCCTTTGAAATAGATGGTGAAGTACATAATAAATAAATGCAATAATCCAAAAATTTATATAATATTTTCATTGCATTTTATTTTTTATTTTATTAAATTTATTATTTATATTCAAAGAATTATATTGAAACCTATTAATTAAACTACAGTTGGATAACTTTTTTAAAGAATTATACAAAACGCATAGATGTAAAATTCAAAATTATTCTGATATAATACGCATCATAATATGATCAACTGCATTTTATCTTTCAATAGAATGTATGGATTTAACGCTTAAAAAAGTTAACGCTGTAAAATTTTTATGATACTGAAATTTTGTTGCACGAATAAATATTTATAATTAAAGAATTACTGATAAATTCAAAGTGAATAAAATTTCTTCTAAAATGTCATTCTTCAAATACGTTATTGCACTGAAATTCAAACCTTTTTCTTTGTTTCATCAAATGTTAATCGTTTGCGTGCTTTACATTTTCAGATATTCACTTATATTCTGCTTCGATTCTTCGAAAAGGTAATTTCTGGGAGCTTTTCCTTGAATTGTATTCTTAAATTCTAGAAGCCAGGTACTTTCTTTCCTAGTTCGAGATTTAGACATCTCGGTTCGTTCTATTTGCTTGAGTGAAGAATGCAAGGCCCTTAATCCCCTCTCAAACAGTCATTAGAAGTCAAACGACAGCGAACAGATTGGAAGGAAAAGTCTTCTCTCTTACAAAAACCGCCGGGGGATTAGATTTCAGGCGACGGGGGTGGCAGATATGAGCCGGGGATCTAACGGAGCAAAGTGACAGTCCTAAATCACAAAAATGTCAGAACACTTCCGAAATAAACGCGTCTGAAAGATTTATAGATTCAACAGCTGTCGCCTGCACGCGATTCATGTGTTTACAAGATTTCGACTAAACTTTGTAAAATGAATGGCTGAATTATACCTACAAGGTCTTACAGTTTTACCCTTCTGATGATGGACAAGGGTTAAAAGGAATGTATACAAAAAAATTTGAAAAAGGTACATAAGTAATAGAAAATATCAAAATGTATCTGCGTTGATTATAATTGGGAAATAGAAAACAAATTATCTATTTAGAACTACTTGTCAAAATTCTTGATTTTTATTATTTACATTCGTGTATAATAACATAGAATATATTTAATAAAAGTTATAAAGGTTTAAAAATTTTGTATGACGAAATATATGTAGCTTTCATTAATTTAGTCTCGAGACTTATTTTTGTTCTTATCAATCATAGTTATGAATGAATAATAAAGTAAATTAATAGATAAGATAAAAGATCCTCATTATTAAATCGTTGAATTAGTATTAACGATGAATTCATTTTAATAGAAATAGAACATAGTAAACATTATTCTAACTGAGACATCCAGCAGAGATCATTCAATCTGGTTTTCATTTTATTAACAATAACCTTCAACATCATTAACAAAAAAATCATAAAAAATTTTCCAGAACAAAATTGCCACATTTTGACTTTATCAGAGTTATCAAAGTTGCCCCATTTCACTTTGAATTTATCAGTAGTTCTTTAATAAATATTTATAATTGAAGAATTATATATTATTTATTCTTTATATTTATATGATATATTTATTATTATGATTATATTATAGTTATGTCCAACATTAAGCATTACTTCTAAAAAAAAGATACTTAATTTAGTTCATTTATTTCAACTCATGAACCAAAGCTAAAAAAAACTAATAGAACTTTATATTTGGTTTCACAATCGCTGGTAATTTTGTAAAGTATCCTATTTTTTGCCTTCACAACTATTTTTTTAACCAGAGGGTATACTTCTAGATATTGAATGCTGATATAATCACTTCAGGTTCCTTGACTTTTTTTAAAAAAAAATTTCTTTGTTGCTTTTATGCAAAGTGCTCAGAACGATCGTTTCCACACTTCCAAGGTAGACCAGACATACATAAAGAAGTAATTCTTTCAACAGAACGGTAATTCAGTATATATATATATATATATATATATATATATATATATATATATATATGAAGTCGCTAAAAGGAGCCATAGATAAAAATAATAAAGGGAATCGAAAATAATAAAGGAAAAGGATGCAACAGATACGCACAATACAGATATAACCTTAAAATAAATATGACTATCTACCTCCATTATGTCCTACCGTCATTATGACTATCTACCTCCTAAACGAAGAGCCAGTTTCAACCAAACTTATGTACTGATTCCTTAAGACAAAAGAAGGATTACTCACAATTTTTCTAAGTTCAAAAGTTAATTAAATATTCAATTAATTAGACATAAAATAAAATTTTGCAGTTTTCCTGCAGTAACTTCGGAGTAAATAATTTTCCAAAATATATTCTAATGCCATTTTAAAATTTGAAATTTTACTAATCAATATCATTTTTGATATCAGTTTCTTCTCGGCACAATATTTCTTTCCATTTTTAGTATTTTTTTTTTAAATTGAAGGCATTAAAATCCTTGCTGCTTTTGAATACTCTTTTATTATTTTTTAAATTTCTGTTATGTTTAATACATATTTTTCTCAGTTTTATATACAGTTTTCATTTGTTTCAAAGTAGGGATTTAACAATGGCAAGAAAAATAAAACTTTTACGAACAAATGAAATAGACGTTCGACGACAGCAGCAGTAGGCAATAAGAAATTAACCAATATTTTTCCTTTTCATCACCGACATTATTCCAAAAAAAAATTTACATCATCTTAAAATAAAACTTTTCATCTATTTAACGATTCCCCAGTTTCCTTTTAGTGAAGTTTTTTTAATTGTTAATAACTTTTAATTCAGATGATTTTCAAATAAAGGATTTTTTCTTCTGCTGATAAAAGTGTGTTTCTTAGCGTTAAGATTTTGTAATACTCTACTACATTTTTTTTTAATTTCTGTTTTATTTCAAAACAAAAGTCTTTACTCCCGAACAACGCTGGAAATATCAACAGCTGAAATAAAAAATTAAATTAGAACAATCTAATTTATTAGCAAAAAAAGCCCAATTTTTATCCTTATACTTTTTGACTCGTGTTTTGGTACAAAAATGACGTGTTTTTGTAAGCTCGACCAACCCTTAAAACATGTAAATGAACTTTCAAAATATAAATATATAGTCAGCAGCACAACAGAAGAAATCGTTTATGACTTCTTAATAATTTGGTTAGAAAACGTGAAATCGTCCGCTTCTTTCCTTGTTTAGAAAAATAGACAATGAAAAGGTTAATACTGGTTCTATGAATGTAAGTTTTAGGAATAATCTTGATGGTATATTTTGAAATTCTCTTTCAAAACAGTTTTATAAAACGTGTCTTTTTTTTTTTTCTCCTTCCCTTCTATTTCTTATTATTTTTTGACATAAAAGATTAACTTCGTTTTGTATGTCGTCATCATTATTCGACAAAAGCTCAATTTAAAATTTTATCTATAACGGCAGATGTAAATTTTCCAAAGATAAAGATTTCTAACTATTATTATCCACGACTTTCTATATACTATTTTAACTTTGTGTTACGACATAAATACGTATTTATTAATGCATTTAAGCTTTCACTTCAACATGAATGCCCCCTCCTCTCAAAAAATGAAAGGGAGGGGGCGAACTTGGTAGAATGAAACCATTCATTCTCTTCGAGGTTCCACAGTTTGCAAAGATCTTTCTTTTTCTCAGGAATGACGGACTCGTCCTCGAGATCCAACAGATTCCACAGGGCAGACCAGTATCGCTCCAAACACTGGGCGCTCATTCTCCCCCCTCCTGAATCATCCCCTGACAATAGCATAACGAGCCTCTACGAGGGCGCAAACTGGAGCCAGCCATCGGCTAGCTCGTATGAGAGAGGGGTGAGAGAGAGTGAGCGAGCTGGGGCGGAGGCCTGCACAGCATGCGCGCATCGATCTCGTGTCCCACCTCCCCCGCTCCCACCGCCAGGCACTACACCACCGTTACGAAAAGGGGCCACTTACCCGTCCCTTGCTTGTCGCGAATAAATGCTTGTTAAACACGTTCCAAAATTTCTCCCCCGCTAGCTCCCAGCTTATCTCTTGGGCGCACGGGGGAAGGTTTCCCCGAGAAAACCACTCCAGAATCCACCCCCTCTCGTGTAGCCCCTACAGCCCCTTCGTTCAACGTTTGGTTCTCTTGGTTGCACTCGAAATTCCGTGGACCCCCTTCCTTCCCATTTCCCATCCATGCGCAACGTTTTCCAATTGCGTTGTGATGTAGAATTCTTCAATTTCCCCCTTTTCCTTCGAATTCATCCTTATCTTCCTCCCCCTCTCCTTCATTCGTCCGCTTTTAAAAGGCACAACAGACGATTCTCGCTTTCTTACGCATTATTACGCTGCACCCTCACCACCCACCTTCCAATCTTTTTCTTTTCTTTATTATTTTGTCTTTTTATTTCTTCTCCTTTCTTTTCTTTTTTCTTTTTTTTAATTTTCTCCCCTTAATCCCTGTGTTTTAGATGGGACGTTTATTATTTTTGGAATGAACAATTGATAAGCTGGGCTAAGGGAATGAAGGGGAAGGGGAGAATTTAACGAAACTTTTATTCTTTCTCCCCCCCCCCCTTCTTTCTGAATGAGCGTACGGATTTCTGAAAAATCCTTAATGTGCGTGGAATTAGCACGAGAGACGTTGGGTTTTGTTTAAAGATACGATTAGTGGAATATCTGTGAGTTGGTGAGAGGGTGATGTTCGTGTCTTTTAGCGTATTATTGTCGCCATGTATAGATTTCGAAGTGCTCGAACATAATTTGTTTCTTTACTTCCGAATATCTCCGTAAAATGGGGAGCTGGTTACAGAGCACGCAGATTAACATGAAGTAGCGACGGTTCTTTTTGTTCCACGATTCTAAAGCGGCAACTTTTACTTTTGTTTCTTTTTTATAGATAAAGCTTTTAAATAGTTTTAATTTTACTTTCACATATTGGCGTTGGGAGAATGTAACGAACTGATTTATTGATCAGTATTCATGCGCTAAGTAGGAGGCGCTTTAAATTTCTAAAGTAATAACCTTCTTGCATTCTCTTTCATTCCTTTCAAAGAGAAAAGTACTGTGATCGTTTCTTGAAATATATGTTTCTTGAAAGTTCTACTTCCCACTAAGCCATCTGAATTATTTATGCAACTGAGTCTCGTTTTTCTGCATTAAATTCTACGATATTAATTCTAAATTAATTAAGCTTCATAAATTGGAAAATACACTCAATTTTTTTTTTATTATTATCTTTAGATAAGTGTTTGTTTTATTATTTGTAGAACATCAAAGGCAGTTGTAAACTCAACACAAGCCAGCTTACACTAGCCGATAAACATCAAATTCGAGGCTCCAAGCCGATTTCGTTGCTGTGATAGTAGATGCTGCTAATTTTTCGTTAATTTTTGTGATCTCATGAGCTAAGTCATAATGATGACAACTAAAATGAAAAGCGTTGTTCCCGTGATCGAAAAAGAATAGTCAAATAAAATCAACGATGGTGAAATAACTCATTAGGTGAACTGAATGCTTTTGAAGCATACTTGAAACTTATTGAACAAAAAGAAAACATTTCAAATAAAAGCTACATTAGAAAGACAACTGCAAGGTTCAGAGAAACGGTTTCATGAAGGTTTCTAGCCAGCAATTAACATAGGCGATGTAACTGCTTTTGCCTGGAATTGATGCACGTGCTCTTTCTCTGATTGAATAAAAAATATTTAGACTTCCTTTTTTTTAATTTAATCCCCACAGTTTATACAGAAAAAAATAGTGATTTGAAAAAAAAGACAAACCCGTAAATGAAGAAAAATGTTTCTGAAATTGGTAGAAGAAAACCATGATGTATGACTACATGATGATGATGATGTCGTGTCCGCATTACCACGGGAAAGGGGTACAGTAGCTTCTGAGGGTAAAGACCCCTGAGCACCTGAGTGCAGAAGTCTGACTTCTAGCTCATATGAAGATGACACACACATTTGCTTGCATAACCCCTTTTTACAGGGGGGCACATTCACACACCTCACAGATAGAACACAGATGAAAAACAACCATGCCGGAACCGGGATTCGAATCCGGGACGCCCAGATGTATGATTACATAAGTTCTACATTTAGAGAAAAATTGAAATTTATTAAGACATATGAACAAATATCAAAATACTTGTTGCTTAAAATTAGCCTTACATTGTTTTGCAAAAAAATTAACCATTAAATATTTTTATTTTTATTTTTTAATAATGATATTAAATTTTCGTCTCTACAACAAAGACATCAACAAATCAAGAATATGATCTCCCAACAGTATCTGCGTCAAAAAAAAAAAAAAAAAAAAATAGAAAGATAGATCAAGATCCATAGATTAAAGACAATTCATATGGAAAAGTACTAGATATTTTTAAGAAATTTTCAGAAATGTTTTTAAAATTTATTAAAATGACTCATTGAAGGACTCAGTGATTAAATTATTCAAAGACTCAAAGAGATTCCTAAATTGAACATTTCCGAGTTGGTTAATATTATATCAGACCAATGAATGCTTCAACTTCTGTTAATTATTGATTCAAATTCAATCTTATAATTTGTTTGTACAATTATTTAATTTGTTATGATATAAAATTTCCTATATATATACATCATAAATAGGTTAACCTCGCCCTCCTGGGAATTAGAAGGAAGGAGAGGATGAATAATCATCATTGCGGCAGTTGTTCGGAAGTTGTATTGACCATCTCTGGTCATGGCCCAAAGTCTCTAGCGAGAAGCCTCTTCCATAATCGAAGAAGAAAAAAAACCAATTAATGCTCTAAAACCAAAAAGTTGAGCTGGTTATCATAGGGGTTGAATAAGGGAATAAAAACACGTTTATTTGTTCAAACACTTCTCATGAATGTACTCATGTTGTGGAGAAATTAAAATTAGATTATTACACAATTATTATATAGTTTTCAAAACATTTTTAATTATTTCCTTTTTGAATCAGAAGGCGGATAAATCTGAATCTGATACATCACAAACTGATTGGTATCCCAGTTGCCTTGAAGTTGACTTCTAACTTCATGATTAGAAAACTGCAAGTTTGAGATCTACTTCAGTTGATGGAAAAATCGTCGTGCACACGAAACCTGCACACATGCCATGCATCTGAGGGAAACCTAGCATTCAATGAAGTTTGTTATACAGATATCTTTAGGATGTGAGTCCCATTATATATGTACTACTCATCTTCTGCCCACTATTCCACTTTACAGGTCAGTCCCAAAATTGATGTTCTGTAACTTCAAAAGGAGATATTAAATTATTTAAACAGAATTCATACTGTTTCAAAATATTACATTTTAACAACGGAGAAAGTGCATTTCTATTATCTGTTATTATTATCTAGCACACGTTGTTTAACTCTTCAAATGTAAAGATAAAATGGACTAAAAAATAATTAAAATAATCAGATTCCTTTGATTTATATGTAAAAATTTCATTTTTCTGTTTGCTTGAATTGATTAATGATACTAAAATAATTTTCTAGGCTTAAATCTAAAAACGAAAATTACCGAATGCAAACACACTGCAGCACAAATAAAGTTTAAAAAAATAATTATAGAAAATACATTTATTTAAGTGCTCGTAATTTTATGTAACTGGGTTTTCTTGTTTAGAAAAAAAATTCCATTATATTTTTCAAGATTAGTAGTAAATCAAATTGAAAAATTTAATGTAACAAGAATAACTGTAAACACACTTATAATATAATCTAATATTAGACATTGGTTCTATTAGCGCGTTGTTGGTCGGTAATTTGATGCAGAAGTTATCGTAAGTCACAGGCTGTGTTTGTAATTCAAAATAAAAGTGAAAGTTTTGAAAACATGAATTAACTTGTGAGCGGTCAACTGTCGTTAACTATATACCTGATGTATGTTTGAATATGTGATTTGGAGAATAGAGATAGAATATTTCTTCGTGTAGTTAAAGTGCATAAAACCACTACGCTCAGTCACCGCGCTTCTTCACTCTTGCGAGCGTTCCACCGATTAAATATAGATTAAGTGTAAGAATGAAGTCAACTTCTTCGATTCATTATGATCTGATAAATGAATACTCTAGAATATAAATCTGATGAATAACCTTCTTTGATATTTTCCTTCTTGCGTTGATGAAGCCAATTCAGATCATAAAATACGACGATAAAATCTCAAATCATCTCTTGAAAACTTGTTTCACAAATGGAAGTGAAATGAACTCCAAAGTTGGCTTAGCTTTTGTTGTCTGTGAGAATGATAATCTTTATATATATATATATATGTGTGTGTGTGTGTGTGTGTGTGTGTGTGTGTGTGTGTGAATGAAACAGTTTTGCAGGCGAAATAAATGTATACCTTTTCTAGCAAAATTACCGGAAAGTGATTGGAATAAATTATTTGATCTTTTCTGATCCTCTTTATTCTTTGTTTTAATTATAATGTATTAACACCAAAGAAAGGTTAGTGAATAAAACCCTTACAATTCTTCCGATTTTAAAGAGAATCGGATGGAAAGTTTCTTCACTCATGGAAAAGATATAGTCAAGTCCTTAGAATTGAAAGACCAGACCTTTAATATCATAATTAATATAGGTATCGAAATTTCCAAATATCATTGGATAAAGGAAGAGTCATTAAAACCCTTTTAACCAGTAGGAAGAGAAGTTTGGTCCTTCGAAATCAGCTAAACAAACAAACAAACAAAAAAACCGACGGTAAAATGCAAACTTTTAAGAAAATCGTTTTTCCCTCCCTTTTTTTTTCCCCTTTTATCTTTATAAATAACTCATTGAATATATAACTGAATATTTAAAGAGATTTCATCAACAGACCAGGCAACATGTTCTTTAAATCAAATGAAAGACTTGGATAAAATTATTATGGGTTGCCTGCAAGTGTAAGCTTCCAGAAAATTTTTCAAAAAAAATTTCGGAATTTCAATAAAGGAACTGCCAATAGTTCTCATTTTAATATGAAATCCTCTTTCTTATTTTTGTATAATTTACTCACATTTGTAATTATAAATATTGCTATTTTTATACTATTATTTATGCATCTAATGTAAAGCTGTTTATCTCAATAACATTAGAGCTCTTGCCTTATTTTTTTTAATCTTCTCTTATTCCCCTTACCACCACCTATTTTTATTTTTTGTAAACCTTTTTTATTTAATTATTTTCCTTTCTTCTAATTCATATGTAGTGATTTTTTTATATAATCTTATACATATTATACAAATTTGTAAGTAGGGACATCTTTATACAAATTAACATATAATTTATAATGTATATGTTATCATTCAGGCAAGTATTTGTTTATATGCATATATATTTAATTCTATTTTGCTTATTTTTGTCCATTTCTTTAATTATTTTACCTTTTAACATTCACTACCTTAAAATTTTGTTAAAAAACTAACGGAGGTTTTTTGTTTCTTGTTATTTGTTTACTTTTGTTTTTGTTAAGGAATCATGCTACGTTTTGTTTTAAATTGTTTAGTATATTTAGTTCTGAAGTATAGTGCTGTTCATTTATAAAGCACGAGAAGTAACAAATGTTCAATTATAAATGAATAATAAATATCAATTTTTATTAAATAAACTGTTTAACCAGAAACAAAATTTATTGTATCGAATTACCGTTTTTATTTTAATGCAAAGAATTAACTTTTTTATTGTTGAAAAATTTCATTGTAGTAAAAAAGTGAATTTTTGGATATATCAAATCCTTTAAGAAAGTAAATCTAAAATCTGCTATAGCATTGAAAATTATAAAAAATGCTATTAATGAAATTTTAAACTAATGGATATTTTAAAAAAAATTATCATGAAATATGCGTTTCATCATTTAGTTCCCTATCAAACGAAAATGTTTAAATTAAAGATTGCTCGTGCAAATAGTTTATCAAAACTTTTAAAAAATAATAATTAATTTCAAAAAATAAGCACAAAAAAAACAGATTTATATGTCTCCGAGTTCATTAATTGAAATTATAATCGTGCTTAAGAGAATAACTTTTTAGTTCACTTTTTTTTTGTACTAAATTATCTTTCTGTTTGTCAATTTTATCCTTCAAATTCCATATATTTCCATGTCAACACTTAATGCCATTTAATTCTTTTTTTTAATCATTTCTCCGCTTTTCTTCTAATAATTTCTTACGTCAGCATCGCTTTTTTCTCTCTCTCTCTCTCTCTCTCTTTTATTTCCCTTCCAACCTTTTTTTCCCATGCCAAATTTATATCATTAGCAGATTTCGCTAAGAAAGACAGTTTCAAGCAGCAGTAAACGAAGAAAAAGCAAAGAAAGAAAAATAATGAATGAGACAGAGGGAAGTGAATAGAGCTTGGAATACTGAAAAGAAAAGATTCGCTCGCTAGAAAGAGTGCCTCTTCTTTTTCAGACGATTTTTATTATTATCTTTATTAATTTGCATTTTTAATTTTTCCCCCTACTTTGGCAACATTTTATTGCTATTTTTACGATTTTTCATCGGAGCAAGTATTAGCGTTGGTCCTTCACTGAGCGCTAAAAACCGGTTCGCATATTTTTAAAGCGACTGTTCTTAAAAAAAAGACTAGAATTTTATGAATGATGTAAATTGAAGGAAGCGAGATAAGTTTAGAGATGCATTCAGTTTAAATTGAATATGGAAACACTTGGGAGGGCATCATTTTTTTCCCAGCTTCTTGAAATAAGCTTAGTGATGTAATTTCCTTTTTAATAGATTTAATACAAATTACGTTATTTGTAAATGATTTATACAGTTATAATACTTGGTATTTATACATTAATACTGCCAAATATTTTTCTATCATTCATTTCGCCACCAGCAAAGTAATTGGCAGAACATCTCATTTACAATATTGTCAAATTTACTCATGTCCATATATATCTTTGAAGAAACAAATTATATTATTATAAATATCGTTATCACCAATCCGTACCATTTCCTATATAGTTTTTCCAATTATGAAAAAAATGTTGAAGAACAAAAAGAAAAAATAAATTTTGCGCACTCATTAGATTATTTCTGACATACAAGACAAAAATATTTAAAATCGATTCAAATCTCTTGTCCAAAACATCATAGTTTGAAACATCCAAACATTCACAGTCCAAAACATCACAGAGTTGCGTTAAAATTGATTTATTTATCTCTAATTTATGCTCATCGTTCATTCTTAATTATAGGGAAGTAATCACGCACATCAAAGAATTAATTTAATAACGTTCCAACGCATCTGAATTTAAAAGGATTTATTCAAACAATAAAAAATATTATAGCAAAATATACTAAAAATATTTTTAATAAAAAAAATTTGTCGAAATTAAAAATATTTCATTAATGTTAAAAATTAATTTTAAAATATTTTTTATAATTAGAAAAAAGATTGAACAGAAATAAATATAGTATAATTAAAAAAATTATTTTATTTTTAAAATAGTACAAAAATGTTTTCGCGCAACAAACTTTTTTGGAAGTATTTATGAAAAAAATTAATATTTCAATCAATTTTTAGTTAAAAAAATTAATAAGAATTCTAAAAAACCTCTTATTGAGAGCCAGCAAGAGCCTCTTATAGTGCTAGGTCCCACGGACTACCCTATAGAGCGTTTTGAACGATTATTCATACAAATCATAACAATCATACAGTTTATGAATACTATATGAGACTATAAGCATTACTATGTTAAAAATTCAATGAACATTGAATTAGTGAGTTTTAAAAGATGAACTTCCGAGATTTTTACAAAATTATTGCCTCTTTTTTGTAAATGCTATTTCAAGATTATATTACCGTACCAAGATTTGTTAGTGTTCAGTGGAGGACTCTGATTTAAAACAAAATTAATTTAACCTCGATCCATCAAAATTTCTTTGTATATGTGGACCTAGCATACGTTAAATATATCTTTGGAGAGTTAAACATCCTCACATTGGTGTGACGTGAAAGTTAACAAATTGGAATGCCGATTCGGATATTGCTCTCATTATCTGACAGAGCCTAAAAATTGCACTGATGTAGATTCAAAACTGGATACTGATCGAACAAATCAAATCAAACAGACATACATTATAATCTCGAAAGAATGTTAGATCCAAAAAATATTGCACTGATTCTCCAGTTCCCAGAAGCAAACTCGTTTTTCAGAACAGAAGATTATCGTCTCAAGACCTGATTCCATTAAACACCATCATAAATCCCAGCCCACATTAAATACGACAGAATCATGAATCCTGGCGGTGTGAAAGTTTTGATTCGACCAAGCTGAATGATTAATACACTAATACAGTTTTAATTAATTTCAAATATTTGTGCTTCAAAGGAAAATACTTTGATACCTTGCATTGATTTATCCTTAATGCTTAGCCACTTTCATAAAAGCAAACGAGAAAATTATTGCAATTTGAAGGCCAATTTTTATTGAAAAATTACAGTTTTTCGGAAATTATGAAATATTTTCACTATTCAATAATTCATAAACGTTTGGTGGAATGGAGGGGAAAATCTGTAAAAGTATCAAAAGTATTTTCAAAACATCTTGATTATTTTTTCAAATGTTTGCATTTTGATAACGAAATATTCTATAAATTATTTGAGGAAATTAATTTCAAACTTAATATCTGATGTTTTCTGAGAGAATATAGTCTCATTTTGCTCTTTATCTTACTCTCCAATGAAGTTCCTAAACTATGAGCAAACTGTCCCTTGGCCCAATGTGAGTACAGTCCAATGGCAGACTTCAAGGACTTCATATCGGAAGGCAATTTTTAAAAGTTTTACTTCAAAGAACTTGAACTTTTTAAAGAAAAGTGAAACGTATCCTCTTTAAAACTCCCATATGCAGATTAAAGTTTTAAGATATGGAATCACTGGAAACAATAAGCTTTAAAATAATTACATAAAATACTTCATTTTAAAATTACATAAAATTTACATGTATCTGAAAATGTGAAAAATTCGTTTTAAGAGGTTTTAATATAAAATATTCTTCATGCTTATTACAAATACGTTATTCGTGTTTGCACCATCAAATGTGGATAATGTATTTTAATACTACAGACTAATTTAAATGCAGGAATATTTTAAAAAAGAAGTGAATAGTAAACATTTTCTTCTAATACGTTTTCTCCGGTTTTATCGTTTGAAACCATAAGGGAATCATTAATAAAAGAAAGACTAGAATATTTGAGCAATTCTAAAAAACACAAAATCCAGTTCTCAGCTTAAGTTTTAAAATTATAAATTCAAGCTTTCATATGACTATATGACATCAAAAAGGGACAATATTTTGACGAATAAGAAACTTGCAATTAGCAGAGATTTAGCATCAGTGATTTAATCACATTTCTCTTACATTTTTTGACATTGGATAATGTTTTTTTTTAATTATGTTTCTGCTTTCTCTTCATATTCGCCATTTTTTTCTTCGCAAAGAATCCGTCCCATTTAGTTTGATTCTATTCCCATATCAACCAAACTTGGTATTTCACCTATTCCTCATCTGAGCTAAGAGCTGCTACATCTCTTCGTACGCCTGGAGGTGTTGGGAACAGGAAGTGACGAGCGGAAGCGAAGGGGCGGAGTACCATAACCAATCGGTGATGGAGAGTGTTCAATTGGCCACGCCCTTCCTGCCTCGCTACCTGGAGGGATACACTGTTTGCATACCTCACCTTCCTCTCCCCAGGGACACTCCATAATCGCCGACGAACACAGAACATCTCCGATATCACACTTGGCAGCTACAATATTCGATTTGCGTTCCACAGAGCAAATCTATGTACAGCAGTCCTATTTTCTAGAACAAGCGAGCACACGTTGGGACAAATGCATTATGGATCTAAGCAAATGCTAATGGGGACTGTGTTTTCTTCGAATGCAAATTTACGTGTCCCCATGTTAAGTATGCTTTTAAGATGGAATACATCAGACTTGGACTCGAAATGTAGGGTATTATTACACGGAGGATTGAAAGCAATTATAGTTATATTCCATGGCGTATTATGTATAGCAGGTTAATTTCATCATATAGGTTAAAACATTTACATTACTGGTATTATGTGTTGTCTGCAATGTAGTTTCTATTATTAATGTTTTGTTTTCTGCATAAGTAAACTTTTCTTATAAAAATTGCCTGTAAACATAGGCAGAGATAGAAATTTTCCTTTGGAGGAGGCAAGACATCTGAGGGAAAACAAGTAATATCTCTGATTTAGCTACAAAATAACCAGTAATAATTAATTAAATATTTAAATCAAGGTAATTAAGTATTTAATAGTTAATTCAATAAATGGTCATTTACTATGTGTATAATGATGGGGAATAAGAAATGAACGACACATTGGCGAGAAATAATAGAAAATAAAGAATCAACAACATAGACTTAAAGATATCGCACTGACATTAAAAACATATTTTCATGTTATTATTTAAATTTTATCACAGAATAAAATAATTATTACAACAAGAAATATATTGAATGTTATCGATTGCAATTTATCTTCAAATAAAGGACACCAAATTCAGTGATAAAGTGACCAAGTGTACCTGGAACATTCGAATCTGTTTTAAACACTGCAGGGTATTTATTTATTTTTTACCATTGGCTGTAGCTAAAAGACGAGAAGTTGGAACTCTCCAACAGCGGTGGGAATTATTGACTTCCTGTCCACTTGACACACTAGATACTTTTTAAACAGATCTTTGAAAAAAGTTCTTTTAGAGAAATAACTAAAGTTTTATTCCTTGGTTTTCGTATTGGCAAAAATGGTTAGAAAAAATTGTTTAATAAAATGTTTAACTGAAATATTCGAATTTATGGAATTATTTGTCTGGAATGAATTTATTCTAAAACAAAAAACAAAAAAATTGTACTTAAATTCAAACTCGTCTTTTTTTTTTTTTTTTTTTTTTTTTTTTTAATATTGGGATTTTTTTTTACGAATATTTATTAAAGAAGCTATTAAGAGTTTAATTATTTTCAAAAATAATTTTTTTTTTATAATTTGTAAACATTTTTTTTCCGTCAGGATTGATACGAGTATTTTATAAACATAATAATTAATCATGATTTTAACATTTATCCATACGCCATTAGAAAAAGTATTTGCAATAATATAATTTTAGTGTTAAAATGAACCATATTTCGATTTTATACTTATAGTATTGAATGTAATATCTGAATAATTGTGGTGTGAATTTATTTCATAAAATCTTTAACTATGTTTAATAGCCTTTTATATCATACTTACATATGAAAATGTATTTTATAATTAAATAATTTCAT
Source organism: Argiope aurantia (assembly GCA_026543865.1). Classification (NCBI taxonomy): domain Eukaryota; kingdom Metazoa; phylum Arthropoda; class Arachnida; order Araneae; family Araneidae; genus Argiope; species Argiope aurantia. The sequence continues at coordinate 1,393,420 of JAPMOR010064619.1, read as the reverse complement.
TTTCATTTTATTGATACCAAGAGTTTATGTTAAATGTGTATAATTTGACTACAACAAAGAAACTCTTCTTAGGAAACCGATATTATAAATTTTTACATTTTTGTTCAGTTATATTAATGTTCCATTTTAAAGTAATATTAAGGTTATTTTGGAACTGACCTCGTAATTTTATACCGCTCTCAGATGATGAATACGACACCTTTCAAAGTTTCCACGCCACACCGACAGGAGAACGTTTGACCCCTACGGATTTAACGTGATCCAAAGCCGCTTACAGGACGGCGCGCCATTGGAACCGGGTCTCGAAACTGAAACCCTCAGGCTCCGGAGTCGAGAAATTACCACTAGGCCATCGCGGCCCTCGATGACGAAAAAGAATAGTGACAGGGGCTGTCTAATGTCGCTACTCCGTTTGTAAATCCTGAGTTTCGTAAGAAAGAAAAGAAAAGATCGATATTTAGAAAGTAACCATTAATACAACAATAAAGTGTCGTAAAAAATAATAAATTAAAAAACCTTCAAAAATTCATTGCTGCAAAAAGAAATGATTGAATAAATAAACTGTCGCTTCTTTTCTTTAAGTGTTCAGTAAAATTTGAATAGGGGAAATCAAATCGAAAGGCCCCATGCATTTGCAGCATTATTTTAGAAACCCAGTTTTATATAATACTGATATTCTCATTACTCCAAACAATTCCAGCAATAAAAGGTCATACTGATCACAAAAGTAACATCCATAGAAATTTTTATCTGTTTTGCTGATTTCTTAGTCGATCGATCAAACTATCCGTAAAACGTGACATCTGATTCACTTGTGCCATGTTTGTTATTCTGCGTTTGTTATTCCATGTTTGTTAATGTAGTGCAAATTACAGACTAAATTGATGAAAACAAAATTAGATGACCAATGTACTGCAAACTTAACTGTTGTCAATCAGATCATCGAATACGAAAGAAACTCGGTCATTTCTACTGCTTACAACAGAAAGATTTTAAAATAAAATTTTTAAGTCATTAGAATATATAATATTTTACTCTCTACACCTTCCTTCCGAAACGGCTAAGATATTTACTGATGAAATTTTTAATTTATCGCAATAATAGGAGTAGCAAATGAACAAGAACAAGAGAGTAATTTCTCCTCTGTCTTCGTGTCACCGCCCTTGTTTGTAAATCTTGAATTTCGTAAGAAAGGCAAGGAAATATCGATATTTAGAGACTTTATGAAATACAAATATATGTATGTGAAATAGCTTTTTTTTTCTTTTTGCATACATATATATCACTTTAATTAATTACTCTTTATCATCAATGATGTATTTTAGCTCACCAACCATCTTTAAATTTTTATGAACATATTTATTTTGCAAGAGAGTTTCTATAATTGCAATCATCAAATATAATTAAAGAAAAATTGTATTGAATTTCACATAAATTGTCAAGAACTAACTTTTTATATACAGCTTGATGAAAATGTTGTCAAAAAGCTAAATGTAATACTTAATCACACAATCATACAAATGTTTTGGTACTATAGCTGATAATGTAATAGGAATTGCACGAGGGGTATTGAATGCAATGTTGAAAATAAAGAACAGTAAACATTTTTCAATAGAAGATTTGTGGAAAGTGAAGAGGATCTCTAGAAGAAATTAGCATAATCTTAAAAATCTCTTACCTTATTTTTAGTAGAACATCATGTGTCAAAAAGTTACGGATAAGATCTTTTGTATAAAGTGTTCAAGATAAGTATGAGTAATGTACAAGTGAGGGAAATTAAAAAGCAGAGACAAGTTAATATATCGGGATGAGCAACATTATTAGCTTCGGAAAGCAGAATCCGACGCATCCTTATCTACCTTCCAAAAAAGAATATTATTGAATTGTTTCTCAAAAAAACCAATTAAAATCATTAATGAATACTTAACAACTCATTAATGAAAGGAAGGTGGAATATGAAGCTGTGATCACAGAAGTTTCTTAGAAAATATAATTTGGTAATTTTGTAGAACAAGCTTGCTTTTTAATACCGTAATTTACCTCCTAATTGTATATTACTACTGAATTTTTTAAATTAATTTTCCATTCTATGTAATAAAATTAGACAAGCTCTTCAGATTAAAAAGCTAATTTGATCAAAGAAATCATTCCATTTTATATGACAAAAATTAAAAAATAAAATAAAATGGCAGAGCTTTATAGAATTTATAGATGAATCATGAACTTTATCAGGTGGATACAATTTTGCGATCAGGAGTCAGTCATTTTGAGGATTTCGAACTCAATTCCACTAAATATAACAAAGAATGTAGAGTATGGTGGAACTAATATTTTTTTTCCTTCTTCTTTTAACAGCAGAACTTTTTAAAGGTACGGAAAATTTATTTCTTTTATGTAAAAAAGACAAAAGCAAAATTTGATGCAGTAAAAAGTTCAAATAAATAATAAAAATATAAAATTTGAAAATAATAGCATATTTTGAAGTGCCACAAATATTATAAACTTTCATAAAGTTGAATATGTTCCCGAAGTCAAAAAACAACTATGCCGATAGTGATAATAGTCCTGAAAAACAAGAGAAAATAAAGGAAAACTCGTAATTAAAATGAAGAATAAGAGAAATCGTAGCTAAATTTAGCAGGTCAGTCAATATTGCAAGTAGGCATCAATAAAAGAGTATAAATGCGCATTAATTTGCAAACTGTTGTCTTCAGATTGAATGATACACTGTAACATCCGTAAGAGTTAGGCATCAATAGCAAAAGCTGCTCTTCTGGCATTGGATTTTCTAAATAATGATGAATTTAAATGGTTCACTTTTCCTTAGTGCTCATTATTAAAAAAAATCGTTTGAATTATATACGATACAATAGATCATTTACTTTATTACATTTTATTTTAATAGTATTATTGTAACATCTCTTAGCAAAACATTATAAATTTGTAAAAAGAGATAATAAAAAAATGAATGCGCTTAAAAACTATTTTTTATTCTTTATAGTATTTTGAGTTGAAAAGTTTACATTTAACCTAATAAGACTTTATTATTATTCACTCCATTATTTTCAAGCAGATATATTCACCACTTTAAAAAAGTACAATTTTTTTTAATTTATTAATTTTTTCGAAATTGTCTAATAGTTAGACATTTTGAGCCACCTTCAAATGTTGTCGTAGAATAATGCAATTTCATTTGTTTTTCTGAAACAATTGCGATTTTTATCGCAATTTTTGTAATATTTGGCAGACTCAATGAGCAAAACGTTGCCTCATTGCTTAACTGTGTTCAACTGTTTCTATTTCCTTCTTGCATTTTTATATTTTTGGGATAATTCAATCAACATGTATTTCTCAACACTGTTTGTAGAAAATTGCGCAAAATATTGACGTAAAGTTGGATTCATAATTTCGAAACTTAATAAAATGCAATGTGGAAGCATGTCATTGAAAAATTAAGGCAGCAATTGTCTAGAAGAGCATTTCCCTTATAATTTCATCAACAAATCTCAATAAAGAGGGTATATAATAAAATAGCAGACAATTTCCTCCACTTCATTTCTTTTCATAATTCGCTTCATAATATTTTTTGCTTAAATGCTCACCTTTATTTGCGGCCTTTGGCATTTCGTCTGAGATAAAAGCCAAAAGAAGAAGAAGAAAAAAACATTTTTCTAAAATCTTCTTAAAAGGGAACTATTTTATATAGAAGTTGCATCAAAATTCGATTAAATAACTTTCGCGGCATTCATTCATTGTTATTCAGTTCGCCATTTTTCAGGACGATATTGATTAAGATTATGATATGAACATAATCAGTGATTTTTTTCCTTTAAACTGCTGGTTGTACATCTCTTTTAGTTTGCATTCTGAATCCAAAAAAAGAAATATTTGAGATTCTCCCGAACTGTCTTTTTAATGAAACATATCAATGAAATTTGGTATATAGCCTTTGTAAAGAATTGCTGTAATTCTGTATCAAATTGTGGAATGAACATGTCTATTGTGGGCATAACAAAAGGAAACACAAAAATTCTATAAGTTCGATAGTGGTTTTATTTCCAGAATTCTATGTTCATTACATTATATTGCTATTAAAAAAATTGGAGCTATTTTACAAAATAGAATTTTATACCGAATCAAAGAAAAAAGTTCGGCGCGTTAAAATAAGATTGTATTTGTAATATATAGGCTAACAGTAACACTCGTTTGTAATTTAAAAGGGTTATAAATTTGTATGCTTACTTTATTAAAGTTTCATAAAAAGGATTAATGGACTGGGTGAATCTAATATTTTTTTTTTCTCCACAGAAATTTATTTTTAACAATTTAACATAAATGTTTCTCATTTTTCAAGATACTTATCATCTCAAAGATTCACAAAAAGAGAAAGAATATTGTGTTAGTTTGTTGGTTGAACTAAAATCTACACTCATTACTCAAAAAAAGGCGTAGAATCCATTTATAGACCAATCCATCCAAAGGCTTTAGAAAGAAGCACCATACAGAAATCTTATGTCTAAGTAAATGGGGGAAAAATATTCAAAGAAGCCATCTTAAGAAAACACTTTCTCTTGTAGAGAGTAATTATTAGTTATTAGTTATTTTGAAGAATAAACAAAGAAGAATAAAGTTTAAAAAATACATGGAAGAATTTGATGTTCAAGATAAGAACCGTAATACATCCGGAAAAAAATGAAAGCTTTCTAATACCTTTTCGATTTTCTTTTATCAAATAAATGAAAAATAAAATATTTTGAAATACATTAGAATACTTTATAGATTCTTTATCTGCATTTAAAATAGACTAACTTAAAGATGTACTGAGAATTTGACAATAGGAATGATGGAGTTCGTCATAAGCGTTAGTCATTATAAAATCACAGATCTATTAAGAATTTTGAGAAATGCGCTTTCACTCACAGATATCTTTCATTTGTGAAAAATAGTAAAATAAAAATTAAAAACTTCATTATTCTAAAACTTTATTTATTTTATCACTGATATAAGATTATCTAACCTCGGAAAAAAGCCTTTAAAAGTGCACATTTGCGGTAACAAAAATACCAAAATTATTTAGTATTAGCTGGTTGACCAGTTGGTTCACCGGAATTTTGGTTCTAATTAATTTCAATTAAATTTCTTCTAAATATTTTCATCCCATGATCTCAAAATCATGCTAATAAACTATTTTGAACAATCAAATTGCCATATACATTAAAATCGTGTTATTTTAATAGTCTTACATATGCTCTGTTTGTTATATTTATAATACTTCCTTATATAAATCAATCTCAACACAACATAGCATTATTTAAAATGTAAATGTCCGGTTCATCTATCTTCTAATTTTCGTGGTATTGTAATTTTTTTAAATTCAGCTTGCAAGCTACACTGATATTAAACAGAATTCTCCTTCTAAGTTTTCACCAATAGAAGAAAATCACAAGATAAAAATTTGATGAAACAATGAAAATGTTTGGAGTTTAGAGCAACAAATTTATTATTAAAAATTAATTTTAAAAAATTTAAAATTGGAAAATTTAGAAAAAAATTGCTCAATTATTAAATTGGCATCACTAAAAAGACAATTTTTCAAATTTTGAAACAAGATATTAATTAATTTTGTGCTGTAATATTTTCGAGAATTATTATATTCTTTAATAATAAAATTTCAAAAAAAATTACTTTGAAGTGCACATTTGCACCCTTCAAGGTGTATATGTGTCGTCTTTAGCAAGTCTATATCAAGAATCCTGCCTGCAGAGTGTCAACACACACATACACGCACACACACATATGCATTCTCCTGTATAATTAGTATAAATAAAAGGATGGTTTCTTTTCACTTTCAAAATCTCTAATTAATTTAGAACACAACAGTTACAGTTTCAATGAATACTGCTTTTATAAATTGGTATCGTTATTATTAATTATAAGTAAAAAAATATTTTAGTGAATTCTTAACAAAACATTAATACTTAATCAAGAAGTACTCTTTTCTAAACTCATCAGCAGCCCCTCTTAAAAATCAAATAAACGTCTCAGCTTTCTCATAACTTATTCACTTTATTGTATGATTAGATTTGTCTTGTACGAATCGATAAAAAACAAAAACTCTTCAACATTTTCATGGTCCCCCTGATTCCAAAATTATCCATAAACCCTTCCAAACCATTCCGATCTTTTAAATTTAAATGTGGCAACACAATAAGCCTCTTTGACATTCTTACACCTTCTCTTTTCGTCCGCACCTTTCGGGGCTCTTAAAACGCTTCTCCGAGCCCCCCGGAGGCTGATTCTGCACTCGGGCCTTTCCTCAGAAGAATTCGCGCCATTTTCGCAATCAATCCCTTCCGCAGCTCTTCGGATAAACGCTGACTGAAAGGAAACTGAAGTATTCAATTTTATTTTACGTGAAAGGGTTTTCGAAAGAGGTTGTTCGCTTCCGTGTCACACGCCAAAAGAGTGTTAGAAGGAGAAGGAGGAGATCAAAAGAAGTGAATTAAAGAGGAATCCCGTTTCGCCCAGAGATATTCAGAACTGTCATGAAGAATGAACAAAAAAGGATTCCAAATAATCGATTTGTTTCGGGCATGGATTTAACAATATGATAATACACCACAATACGAAAACAAACTTTATCCTAAATTCCTTTAAATATTTATATAGTAGAATTTCAGTAATTCGAATTCTTCGATAATTCGATTTCTTTTTTTTTTCTATTGACCTTTGAATTTTTATTCCTTTGTATATGAAATATGGAAAGAAAAAAATATTCTAATCGTCAAAAAAAAAAATCGGTTTTTACGAATTTATATGTTTAGACCTCCCCGAAACGGAAAAACAATTGCAATAAAAGTAAATTAAATATTAAATTAATTAAAATTTTGCAGTTTTTCTGCAGTAACTTCAGTTTAAATTATTTGATTGGAATCGATTTTAGATCATCTTAAAATTCTAAGTTTTTCCTTTCCAGTGATACCAAATTCTTTCCTAGGTTTCCCCCCCCCCTCCCCTTCAATTTTTATAAATTGTTTTTCGACGTTTCTGAAATATTACAATAAAACTCTAATCTACACTACCACTATTTTTTGAAATTTTTGTTTCATATCTTCTGGGCTTTCTTTATTAACCAAAAGTAGTCTCTTAACGATATAAATGAAATTAAAAAAAACGGAAGAAAGAAAGAAGAAGAAGAAGAAGAACAAGAAGAAGGAAGGAAGAAAGAAAGAAAGAAAGAAAGCACCACTACTGTTTTGCCTTACCTTTTCAGTTGTATCAAGAGCAGTCAATCAAGTAATGTGGTATAATAAAAGGATTGTGCGTACTGTAATAATTTATACAAAATTATTTCTAACATTAAAATATTATGCATGAAAGTGTTTAAAATCCGAATAACGACTGATGTATCAACTAGTTTGTAATAAAAATGTATTTTTTCTAACAAGTTTAGTTAAAACTTTCTATTTTTCTCTTTCTATACTGCACATTTTTACTTCCTCGTTTATAAAGTATTCTGATCATCAAAAGATTCGAATTCAATATTTTGACGAATCTCCACGTTTCAAACCTTCCTGAGTCTGAAAAGGCATAATTTTGGAATTATGTCTGTCTGTTTGCCTTTGAACGCGATAACTCAAGAACACTTTGAACCAGATGGATGAAACTTGATATGTTGATTTAACATTAGATTGATAAATTCCGATCGAATTTTAAACGAAATTCATTCATATGGTCCATCTATCTGACTGTTCAAGTAAAAATGAACTTGACAATCACAAAACATAAAGTACATCGATAAAATTTGGTAAACAGAGCACTCATCTAAAATGTAACTTCTTATCAAATTTTAAACGAAATCTGTCAAATAATTTATTGTCTTTAAGTCTTTACATTCATAAGCATGTAAACACAATAATTGGAATCGGAGAAATTCGAGATGTGATCACATGTATGCAAACGCTATAACACAATAACGCAACAACTTACATAAATGAAATTTGTTAAGAAATGTTGTTATTAAATTGCAGCTATGCATCAAATTTCAATCAGTCGAAAAAAAGAGCATTCAAAATACCAACTTTTTTTCGAGGACTTGCTCATTAACCACATTCCAGGAATTAATCGTCAAAAACCACGCAATAGAATTAGTAAAAGTGCTACATTCATACTGTATACAGGTATATACTGCTGTTCAATATTTGCATTTATATCCTTGCTGAAAGTCCTCAATTTTATCCGAAGGGAGAAGGATAAGACGTTTATTAGAGATTATGTAGAAAGATTTGGAGGAGAGCGCTCCTGCTGGTTACATGGTTACGTCTAGTTTTTCTTTAATCCGAATCTGAAATGCACTATATCTCGCCTGCTACGGGTTAGCTAAGTTCCATTGTATCTAATTCTTGGCCGTAATAAAGAAACTTTCCGATATAGTATTTTTTAAAAATTTAAAATATTGTGAAATAACGTGTTTTTTTTTTGTTTTTTTTTTTTTTTTTGCATTTAAGTTACAAAAAGACTAGTGAAAAATGTTGTACAATCTGGTATCGAGTACGTACATATTCACATACACATAAAAAAATTTTGATTTTTTTTAATAAAGTATATTGGGTAATTATTTCAGTCACACATTATTAAAAAACTAAATAAAATTTAAAGAAATATTTAAATTTGCATTTAGTATGGATAATGTTTGCATTATCATTTTGTAAAGCTTTCTAATACTTTCAAAATCTGTTCAAGCATTAAATGTTTTCAAAATATTTTGGATATCCATCTACCAAAGAAAATAAACTTTCAATAATTCAAACCCGCAACCACATTTATTTGTCGCGGTATTAAAATATCACAAAGGTACAAAATATCTATTTATTCGCATTAATAAGTTAATTATTTGATCATATGTGTCTAAATGGTTTACATTATGCTTTGTTTTTTCTTTCTTTACGAGATATATTTCTATTTTTATTATTACATTTTTTAAAATTCTGTAATTAATTGCATTAATAGGATGGTAAATATATTTGCTCTACATGTGTGAAGATTTTTTCGTAGAGCCGGAATTTAAATGTGTGATCAACAGGCTGCAATATTGATTTTGTCACTTGTAAACAGACGTTCTGGAAAAAAGCCCTTTTATGAGTTCTGCTTCCCAATGTTGTTGATAGCCTTGCTACTTTCCTATTAGATTGCTCAGTTGAAGATTTGAAAGCTCCTAGTGAAAATTGATTAATGCTTAAATGTCTTTAAATAAATGTTTTCACACACACACACACACACACACACACACACACACACACACACACAC
>JAPMOR010064619.1:1285773-1384103 GCA_026543865.1 Argiope aurantia | reverse complement strand
CACACACACACACACACACACACACACACACACACACACACACACACACACACACACACACACATATATATATATATATATATATATATATATATATATATATATATATATATACAGTGTTAACTACATGTTATACTAACTATAGTGTTAACATATCTTTTTTTGAAACGCATTCAAAATATTCCCCAATTTGCTGATTTTTAATGAAGTTAAAAAAAGCAATGCTCCAAAAAAATAATTTCGTCATATATGTTTGGCTTAATTAGGAGCAATTTATTATAAATATGTAATTTTAATAAGGAAAAAAAAATGTGAGTAAAAAATTATCTAAGTGGATATTATACTCTTATTTCCATGCTTTAAATTAAACATATCACCTATCTTCCCAATTTATAATCATGCTATTAGTATAAAAAAATAAATACCTTTTATTGGAAAATCTGCAGACAATAAAAAAAAACAAGAAGCTGAAAAAATGAAAAGAAACAGAAGGATCCACATAAAATCCTTTTGACAACTACTGAGATAAAATGGGATAAAAAATGGAAAAAGTGGAAAAGTCTCGAAGAAGAATACAGCAAAAGATTTCGAGGATTGCAAAAAAATAAATAAAAAAGGAAAAAAAAATGGGTCTGTCAGTGCGAGAGCATAATAAATAAAGAAAAAAAAAACTACAAAAGGCAAGGCCTTCCAAACTAAAGAATAAAAAGTGAAAGAGAGGGTGCGAAGGAATAGAAGGGGGAAAAAAGCGGCAGAGAAAATCGTTTGGCTTCTTCGAGGGCGGGTGGCAACGGCGGGGGCGTTCGAACAAGACAACGAAGCCAATTTGCCCCTCATCTTTCGAACATCCAATTATATACGGGCATCTCTACCTTCCCACGTGACCGTCTATTATTCTTTCCCACCCTTCAGATGAGGGTTTGCCTTCCCTTCATTCTCCATCCCCCTCTCTTTGTTGCAGCAGGAAGGTCAGGCAGAATCACCAGCCTTATGCCAAGCGGTGTCTGTCTTTCATCGGAAGGGCTGAACAGGGACACCCCGCCAAGACAACCTGCCGGACCGACACGCGTCCTAATACCAACCCCGACTTTAAATTAACTCTACGCGCCAATGAATGCGGACCGCTGACTCTGTGACTATATTGTTCGGATTATTGCAATTATTTTTTGTTCCCCGTAACCACCAGCCGACTTTGAACCATTGGAAAATAAGCTACTTTCTCAGTTGGTGGGTTTTGCTATAGACTGTGTTGGTTTACAATGAGATCCTGTAATAGCAAATTTCTCACGCTTCGAAGGGTGCAAATGAAGATACTTGATATTTCCATTGTTGAAATTCGAACATGCCAGACTTGAATTTATAGAAATGTATGAATATAACACTGATGTAAGCTACTGAATCGAAAGAGAAATGCACATTAAATGCAAGATGCATTTAACACAACCTTTATTGTTCATCGTCTTGACCATAAATGTGCATGTTCTATGGGGTTTTTTTAAGAATTATGTTTCTTCGGTATGGTTTGCATTCTACTTTAGAATTAATGTAATCTGTAGACAATAAATTCTGAGGGTCATGCAGATAGCTAACCCATAAAAAGTTCTGATGCATTAATTTATCTTTCATCAAGGAATGAGTATATGAAAAACAATAATTATAAATTTCTCTGTCCAGTATTTTAACTGAATTTTCGACATACTACGATGAGTTCTAGTTTCATTTGTAGCTACTAACCCTCACCGTTTATACTTGTAAAATAAGAAAATAACTTTTTTTAAAAATACTATAAACCAATAGATTTCATTCTTTTAATAATGAAACCATCATATATTATATCAAACTACTATTGAATTAAAATGTTTTAGAAAAATAATTGCAATGAAAGAGGACTTCATCACCTTATATATGATTTAATTAAAGCACCATTTAAAGTATAATTCAAAAGTGTCTAATTCTTTCCTAATGAATATTTCAGTTCGGAATTGTGCAGAATTTTTTCATAATTATTATAATAATTATTATTATTTTGCCAAAAGATAGAATCTTTTGTATAGTTTTTTGTTTTCTTTTTTCTTTTTTTATATTTATAAACAATTTTTTAAGGTAAAACAAGCTGAAAAAAAATTTAGAATTTTAGCGAATAATTTCGTCAATATAACTTCAAAATTTCATTATTTCACTCTCTCATAATCTGACATTCTTGGGAAAAGAAATTTTACATTTAATTATTGTAAAAATTTAATAAATGTTTTCACTTATGAAATTATCTTATTTATACAATCAGCTTATTATTTTCGTCTTTCTCTAAATATATTGGGATGTTCAGATTTTTTTTTTTTTTTTTTTGGAAATGAAAGACAGTTTTCGTATAATAAACAAATACTTTATTAAATTATATATTGGCCGTAACACCTTTTGCCATCTTTCTGGTAGTAGCATAATTCCACGCTCATAAAATTTTTGGTCTTTGCTGCCAAAAAACTGATTGAGGTGATTTTTGACCTCCTCATTTGAGGTGAAGTTTTTACCGTCTAAAAAATTTAGCGAACCAGTTCTGGTACTGGCGTACTGTCAACACACCTTCTCCATACACATCGGTCAATTTCTTTCTGGCTTGAACAGCATTTTTACCCTTTCTGTAGTAAAACAGTAAGACATGTCGAAAATGCTGCTTATCGCTCTCCATATTTAAAAGGGCACCGACCAAAAACTACTGCGTAGAATTAATTGGAATTTTTCACACACAAGCCTTGCTATATGAGTTCTCAAAGCATGTAAAAATTATACGGTTTAAATGTGAAGTTGGGTGCAAAAAAATACAATTAAATCCTCTGTCGGGAAAAAACGAAATTACTTTCCGAACAACCCAATAGTTCTACTTTTCTTCCATTAAAAATCAACAAAATTCTTCTAGTTGCTCAACAGTTAATCTCGATACTAACTGCCATACAAGGGTGTCTCAAAAACCTTGACCGCGGCTTTTATTACTTAAATATTGATTATAGACATATATTGTAAATTACAAAGTTGCATAAAAAAAGGTGCAAAATGTTATGAAATCGATTAAAGTTTTCAGGGGATTAAACTTTAAAAAAATACAAAATTTAAATTTTTATACGGACTCCGTACAAAAAAAATTCCCAGTGAGTAAAATGTGCCAAGACTTCTAATAAGGTCATGTACGAAATTTCAGCATTTTATCACAAAAAAGTCTCAAAGATATGAAACTATATCTAACTTAGATCTTTTTTCGATGCCTGGATAGTTCGCAAAGAAAATTCATATCTGATGTTCGTGTTTTAGGGGTCGTACACAAATTAACAAAGAAATTAATGATTGAATGAATAAATAATAATTTTGCTATTTATTGGTTCAAAAATATTAAAAATTTGTGAAAATAATAACTTGATGTAAATATTACATAACTTAAAGGAAAGATTACAAAGATTAAGTTTTTTTACAAGTTCATTGACTGTGCTATTTTTAAGTTATATTCTGTAATTCATAATATAAAATTTTAAAGTATTTTTCAGGAAGCATAGATTTTAAAATTTGTATCGAAGATTAAAGATATGAAGCCTATTTTATTTCCTTATGATGCATTCCTGTTTCGCGTCATTTGCACTGAAGCTGTAAACATTTGCATTTTAATTTGTAATTTGTTTTAACATATCTTTGTGAGTTTTCATGATAAAATTTTGAAATTTTGTACATGACCTTATTAAAGCATGGGGCACATTTTACTCAATGTGATTTTTTTTTGTGCGGGGTCCGCATAGAAATTTAAATTTTGTATTTTTTAAAATTTTAATTCCCTGAAGATTTTAATCGATTTCAAAAACTTTTGCACCTTTTTTTACGCAACTTTGTAATTTACAGTATATGTCTGTGATCAGTATTTAAGGAATAAAAGCCACGGTCAAGGTTTTTGAGACACCCTGTATATTTGGATAGGAAATGGCAGACAAATTTAATATTTCCAGTATGATTAATAACTATAACTAGTTATTTTAATTTGAAAAATAAGTCATAAGCATTCGAAAGAATCTAAAAATAAAATACGTGCGAAGTCTTCGAAAACTGCAAGCTTTACATAATTTGTATCAACGAGATTGAAAATTATAGCATTGTCATTTTATTCATTTCATTTTCATGCAATTTTGTTAATCTTAAAGACGAATTGCAATAAGAAAATTTAAAAAACAAGGTCTAGACAGGCAATACAATTAGACTAGGTAATTAAATTAAAATACTCTGAAGCAAAAAAAGTCTTCCGGCTACGTGAAGCGGAAGGTTTGAAGGATCAAGAGCGTGCAGGACTTCACCACGACGGCCCATCCCGACCATAATCTCAGCGATTTGGTTAATCAGGACGTATCCCTTCAGTTCAACTCCTCGAGCGAAACCCTTCTTTATCACAAATTGTATCCCAACTGCACTTAATAAGTGGGAGAATTGTAAGCTGCCCAAATACTCGAAAGAATGAAAAAGAAAAAAAAGGAAGAAAAAAAAAAAAAAGAGGAAACAAAATAATTTTTTAAAAAAATAGTCCATTCTTATTCCGCTTAATTCACCCATCATTGGTATATTCCCACAACCTATCCTCCAGTAGCTTTTCGATGACGGAGGCAGAAGCGTCCCGCTGAGAAGCTGCATATGGGGATCCACTCGAACACATGATGGTCGATCTAATAGGGATGACCTCCTCGATCTCTCTTTTCAGTAGGGAGCCCGCATCCCACTTGGGAGCACGTGATCCTGCTAGCAGGGGGGCACTAATAGTTGTTCTTGAGCGGGGAGTGAACATTGTCCCGTTGGTATACACTTGGAGAGGTGGCTTTTTAAATGGGTGAAGAGAGGGATTGAATGGCAAGGATTTGCTTTTTTTTTTTTTTCATTATTTCTTCCGCAACATCAGAGGAGACCGTAGCACGCGGAGGAAAAAGTTTTTTCGGCCTGTCCGAATGTATGATTTCAAATACATTCAGGGTATACGAAGTAAAATTGCTTCTTTTTATTACCTTTTATCAGCATATAACATCTTATATTTTCTGTTTTTTCTGATTAGCTGTCGTTTTAAGGGTAGAGAAGCACGTTCCAACGTTATAAAAATGGTTATAAAAACTATATACTTATCTATTTTATATTGAAACACAATTCCCACGCAGTCAACCCGATTATACCTCACTGGAGATAGACTGCCCCTCTAAAATTACTTTTTCGCCATTGTATTATCATCATCTTAAAGATAACGAAAAGTTCCTTTTGACATTTTTACCGATAGTGAAATTAGATATAAAAACAAAATTAAAAATAAGTGAATAAAAGAAAATGTACCAAAAATACCTCAAAAATTCTGACATAATTTTTTTTTTTTTTTTGCGAAAGCTTTTAAAAACGTTTTTTTCTAAGGATCTGTTAAAATTATTTTCTCCCTTTCGCTCTCAAAATCTGTGGAATCTTTTTAAGAGCATGTATAAGGTCATGGTAAATAGCGATTACGAAAATAAAAATTGATTCATTATTTATTAGATCGATTATCTTTTTCTGGAATAATTCTACAAGCTGTTCACACCATATTCCGCAGTTTGAAAGCAGGAATGATTAACTTTGAACTCGAGACCTTGCTTTTCGAAGTTATTCAAATTGAAATAGGTGGAAATGTTGGAATCTTTAAAAACGGATCAGAAAAAGTCATATTAGAATTTTCTTCGATAACTAAAGTGTTTTTTGCCAAGAAATGGGAAGAGTCAAATTTGTTTATTAATTTAAAGTCAAAATTCCTAGATATAAAAACACAGTTCAGATATGTACTTTTCACAATAATGTACTGGCGTACGACAAAACGGAAATGCTTTCTTTGTTACAATTTTACTTGCAAAATCCAGTGAAAACCGTTCTACTTTCAAAATTCTGTTTATGCAGTAATATTAACAATTCAAAAGTACTGATAAATAAAATAAGGCATAATCCTTTTTATCTTAAGCGATAATTCAATGAATTTCCAATGTGAATTTCAAAAGAAAAAAAAATTACTTCTAGCTTCCATCATTATATATAAAATTAAAATTTTGCCCTTACCTTCTCATTTGCAGATTCTTTTTCTTTTAAAAGTAGCCTTGAAAGTAGTCTGATACTTCTTTATGATAAGTATTTGATCATAAGCTTGTTTAAAATGAATTTGTTTTAACTCAATTTTTAACGTTGAGCCACTACTGAAATGACATTAAAATTATTAAAAATAATTTAATTTTCTTATAATTATAGAATTTGAAGTTAAATAAATTTACTGTTTACTAGCCTTAAGCGTATATCCCAACGTAATTTTACTTCTTGATTATTTATTCCTTATATTCCAGAACTTTTGCACAATGAAAAGGTGAGCAATAGTTTTGAAAATGCGAATTTAGATCTTTGACAAAACTGTACCCTTTTTACTGTCATTCAGAAGGAATATCTTTCAAAAGACAGAAAAAGATATGAAATCGAATGAATTCCTCTTAGGAATTCATTTGATGTCGCTATTACACGATAAGCGTGATTACATAAACTGTATAGTGTCAGTGATTTCACATAAATTTTCTTTTCGCAAGGTGCTTAATTGATTCGAAGATTGAATCGACTTTGTTCGCTTATTGCGATCATGAATAGATTCCAATTAAAATAGAATGTTTATAAGTCGAATAAGAAACTAACCCTCCGACAGTATTAAAAATTAAGCTGATAATTATACTGTTGGAAATTTTAAATGCTGATCTGTTTACATGCAGCCTAATTAAAGATAACTTTGGATCACGCTCAATGAATAGTGATGCATCATATTCAAAACACTTTAGATAAGCTGTTTTAAGTTGCTCATTTAAGTTTAAGTAGCTAAGACTTATTGAATGAATCTAAGCGTGCTGTTTTCTGCGAGAATGGAGCCAGAGAGCAGAGACAGAGACAGATCAATCAATACAATAAGAAGGCAGGAGAAGGGCTGACCTTTCGGGAAGACTTCCCTCATCCTGAGGTAGGAGGTGGTGAGTCGGATGATGGAGGCCTTGTCCAGCTGGCTAGTGATAGCGGAGGGGAGGGGCAGCAACTTGGCCAGCTCCAGAAATTCAGCGTTCTCCTTCTCACGCCTCGATCGGGCAGCGTTCTTGGACTTTTCCTTCATCGCCTTCCCTCACGACCTTCTGTGGCCTGAAAGAGAAAAGTAATTTGTAATCACAAAAATGATGCACAAGATGTTTGAAAAGTATTTTTATGCTTTAAAAGAATCATTAAAATAGTTATATAGGTACGAATTTTTTATTCCAGAATTCTAAGATTAAAGTTTTAAAAAATAACATGAGCATTGCATGGCATAAGGAAATTTATATTGTAATTTTCATTTCAATATGGTTTCTTAGAAAGAATTTATTTAAGTTGTTAAGAATCTTAACCAATTTGAATTTATAAGGTAATTTCGATTTAAATTTCGAGCAGAATGCAACGAAATCTTTAATGCCGGAAATTTACGAAAGGTATAACAAATTTATAACAGCAGATGGCATTTTGTTAAAGCCGAAATCTTAACTTTCTTACTCCTATGTCATTGAACTAATGATGTCCACAAAGAAATATACCAAACATTGGTTAAATGTTTTAAGAGTGGAGTGGAGGTTGTTTGGTTTTACATTCCCGTTTTCAGTGTCTTTCCTCCGTTTCGAACATGTTTTGTTGGTCTCTTCAAATCTTCTAATTATTCTTACCTATACCCAGTAATTTAAATTTGCGTTTAATTTACGCCATACTATTCCTTTTGTCAATTGAAAAATAGGAAATAGAAAAGAGGAGTTTAGTTAGGGCTTTTTGTCTCGAATGCAAAAGACCGTAGATGCTTCTCTTTGAGTGCTTTTTTTTTTTAAATAATTGTTTGAAATGTAAAGATAATTTTTAGAGACATTGGAGATCTTAGCGATTTAAAATGACTATGAAATATGAAATTTGGTAAAAGACGAAAAAATTCTTGAATAGAAAAGTCATGAATCATCTAACAACAAATTCATTAAAAAAAGTTCAAAAGACATGCTTAAAAGTAAATACTCCCATTTTTGCCATTTATTTCTTTTCGAACAATGTAGACGGAAACCAATTATACATGAATTTCATTCTTTAGTTTAAAAAAAAATACATGATTATTAGTTTTATTAAATTCTTGATATTAGTGAAACTCTTGTTGAAGGAAAATTTCATATAAAATTAATTTTAAAATAAAAATTAAAATCACACAGTTTTTATTATTCGAAAAATACAGTGATCAAGTTGTATTCTGTTAATAAATTCATTTTCTAATTTAAAATTTAAATTTATTTGGATTATGCCACCTTTTGTTAATTTTAATGAAATAAAATGCCAAATAGTATAAATAAAGGCGAAGCAAATCATTTAAAACAATTTATACTATAACTATGTTTCAGTTGGAAAAAAACTTATTACCATTTTCATAAATGTATTTTTCATCCATTAAAAATATACTTACAGAGGAAAGCAGACTCCTCTCTACCCTGGATGTTCTTTTTGACGAGATTTTGACATTTTCTTTTGCATTGCCCTATAACAAACAAAAAAATAATAATAATGGTTTATTTTTGGAGACAAAATAATGCTGAAAATTATCAGTTTTTAACAATTTGAAATACAAAAAAAATGTCTTAAAAATCAAACATAGGCTTCTTTCAAACTTGTTTCGAAGTTCACTATGGAGCTGGGAATATTGTAGGTAGAATGTTGATATTTCGTTTAGTAAGCGTTTTTAGATTGTAAACTAACGGATTTAAATTCTTTCCGTTTATACATTAAATCATGCGTAATTTCTATTTATTATACAATTGAAAATTTTTAATTTTATTATATTCATTTCTTGAAAGATTTACTTTAATAATTTTATTTTTATAGACTTTTAAAGAATGCATCAATTCCTTCTGTTGCAAATGTTTATTATTAATACGTTTATATTTAGTTGCTATTTTTAAAATTACTTCACTTGCTTCGAAGCAAAACAAACTTTAGTTTTCACATGTTCAAGAGCCTAGTGGCCGATAAATTTTCTAAATGGACAGGACATAGACGCATAAAAAATTATTTTGCGTGACAGCTTTTCTGTTAAGACATGACACTGCGACCTCAAAACTTCAAAGGAACTTGTTTCCAACAAGGATAAGCAGAATTTTGCGCCTGCACTGAAAAGTTCAGTTCTACTTATTATATATATATATATATATATATATATGTTTTGACCTTTCCCATTTTTTTTCGTGATTTTTTCTTCCCTTCTTGCATGTTAACTAGGTGATAAAGTTCAAAGTTCGTTTAAGACATTATATGACGGATCCCAGGAAAGTATCCTATGGCATCATTCGTGAACCCAACATCACCCACTTTCAGTGTTAAAATTTATGTTCCGATGGAAATCAAAAAAAAGGAAACGCAGATAATTAGCAGTTCGTAAAAAACAAGAGGGGAAAACAGGGGTGGGGAGGAGGCAACTAACTGGCAAAGAAAATGTCCCGTGAAAAGTGAATCATAAATAAAGGAAGTCCCAGCTGTGCAGTGGCATGCCATTTGGGAGGGTGTCACACCTTCTTTTCTTTCCCTCCCGTGCAATGTAAGTGACATATAATCGTCATGTAAAGCACTATCGCATAAACAAGATTATCCATATAAACATGACATGAATATTATGACAACAGAGATTAGAAAACCTGCTTCGAAGTGCACATATATATCAAGTAAAACTTTAGTTTTTTTTTTTTTTTTTTAATGTAAACAAACAAGTTTAAAATTTACATATTGCACAATCAAAGTTGCTGTTTCAGATAAGCAATTAAATTTTTATAATACCTTGATCAAACTCAATAAGTTTGAGAAAATTTCTTAAAAATAATGCCATTCTAATAATAATTAAATTAACGCCATGACGTTATAATCATTCTATCTATTTATTTATATATTAATCATATAAAAGGATGTCTTAATTTTTACATCGTGGAATTCTGCGCTCGAAAATAAAACAAACAAAAAATTGATAAGGATTGTTAGTTTATCAAATGTACAAAATAAGTTTACAAGAATTCAATGACATATGATGCTGAAATCTCATCTATGATAAAAACTAACTTCGCTGTTTACAACTACTAAAAATTAATAAGGTAAATTGCACATATTTATAAATATTTAAATAGTTTGCAACGTTGAATGCCAGTTTATGTGATTTCACAATCACATATAGATTTAAGAGTTAAATAATTTTATGCATATTTTCAATATTTTTCTCATCTGTTCAAATCATTTTGATTGCGTACAATTAAAAAAATGAAAAGTAGGAATTAAGAAGCACTATTTGAATAATGTTACATCTAAGAAAGGATATTACAGCGTTCTGAATATTTTAATAATAATAAAATAAATCTTCAAAGATAGACTTAATTTTTAGATGGTTCTCTTATCAGAAAAGATTATGTATAGACATGGGAGTTTCTCTTGTTCAGCAATCAGAATTACTAAATCTACACTCTAATCTAGAGAGGATTCTTTTTTTTTTTTAAAATTTAGGTCCTTTTTAAAAATTATTTTTGACATTTTTCTATTATATAAACAAGAAAATCATCAAAATACATCAGCCAGATACTTGCTGAATAGTATAGCTGAATAATTATTCTTATTTCTATATAAGAATAATTGATCCAAACATTTAATATAGAGGCTACAGAACCTTTTATTTTTTTTCTCGGCAATTTTCAAATAAAATTGAATAGCTCCAATTCAAAACTGAAAGGGAAAAAAAAATTTTTAATCGATGAGGACTAAATATTATTTTCAAGTGAAAGTAGATATACAATTTTGCAAGAACAAGTTAATGTTGTTTTATGATTCAATTCGTGGTATAAAAGCCCTTTTTTATAATACTTTTTAGCTTCAATTTTAACCGACTATATTTTGAAATCAAATTTTTTTGTATTTGTATTGATTTTTATGAGGATTCTTCATTTAACAATAATTGATCAATTCTATTTTACATTTAAAAGATTATTATATTTTTTTTAAAAAAAATTCTTTCTACGAATATCGGGCAACTATGTGAAAAAAATTTCAAGCCAAAATTCATAAATCATTTAAAAGTAATTCATTCATATATAAGTTTTAATATTAAAGTTTGAAGAATTTTTAAAAATTAGTGAGCAAAGACTTTTTTCAATTTAAAAAAAGATAAATTTATATTTCTTAAAATACGTTCACAACATTAAAAAAAAATTCAAACAAAAACTGAAAATAACCATTTAATTTTATTTGTTGATTTTTGTAAATTATAATAATTTTTCCAAAATCTTTATAATTTATATGAATTTTATAATTTCATCTGTTTCAACAACAGAGTTTTCACTTAATTAGCACATACGAGTAGAAACATTTATTAATCAAATTTTAAAACAGTTGGACCGAACATTAACTCATCGCATATTCTCTCCAAAAATATTAAGATTTATAAAGTACTTCATCCAAACTCATTCTTCATTCTCAGAAACACGGCATTTATGTTCTTGACAGAACCGTAATATTCCTTGTCTCGTTAGGACCCAATCCCTTGGGGCAAAAACGCTTAAAGGGGGGTAAAAATTCTTTTTCTCTCTTTCTTTTCGCTTCTCTCTCTCCCTTCTCTGGCGACTTGGGTTCTTTTCTCGGATGACAAATGGGAAAGTTAGATTTACCGCGAGCACCTACCGGTGTCAAAGTCAATTGCTCGTGAAGTCAAAGGCGGCACTTCATTTCACGCCACCATCTGTACTGCAGCAGCAGCACATCTGCCGCTCAACTCTTCTCTGTAGCATTTGCCTCCTGCTTTATCGCTCTCTGCGTTCCCCGGCTTTGTTTATAGCGTGATTCAGAATTATTAAGAAGGAAAATGTCCGCTGCGCCAGAATGGCCGGTATTTATGATTTCTCGAAACTCTCAGCTCTCTCTGTTTCTTTGTGGAGAAAAGGAGACGCAGAACGAATTGTTAGAGTTTGTTTATGATCCGGAAACATTCTCGAGGAGTTTCGGCTCTACCTCTTCACACCTATTCCAGTTAACTCGTTTGTTCTTGCCTCGTTGTCAGGAAAGGAAAGGAAAGAGATAGAGAAAGAAAAGAAGAAGAAAAAAAATCCACGCAGGAAAGTAAATCATAAAACAACTTTTTAAAAAAATCTCCTTTTTAGAGCTTAGAATTTATGTTAAAATAAATTTGAATCTTTATCAAATAATATTGTGCCATCAAAGGAGTTTTTGCGTTCTCTTTAAGAAAATATCCACTGTTAAAAAATATTTTGGAAACAAATCTGAAACCTTGTTTATTGTGAGAAACTAAACAATTACCATCCTAAAAATTTTTAAGCTGATCAGAGGTATTCGAACATGTTTACAATATTTCTTTGTATTATTTAAAAATCACGCATAATTACATCAAATTGTGTAATATTGATGTTTGGAAGAAGGCGTTGAGTATTCGGAAGTGGCAATCAAAGTAAATTTTTTTAAAGATTTCAAGTTTTTCTCAACTAATCTTGAGGATTAAATTGCCCATAAGTAGAAAAACATTTCAATGACAACTTTGTAAAATACGATACAAACTATGAACATTCGTAAGTGTTTTAATCGAAAAAAAGAGAAACATGTTCATTTTGAAATTCAGGATAGTTATCATCGAATTCTTAATGATACTTTTTATAAATTTGTTTTCATCCTGAAAATTACAGGAGGATATAAAGATAATGAAATGTAGTTGATGAAAAGCAAGAAGTGAGTCAATAATGCAACTTGTTGAGTTCTTAGTATTCTATATATAATAATTCAGTCTTTAAATAAAAAAAATTGAGATAACATCGGAAATCGAACTGAACCGTAATTTATTCATTTTAACTAAAAGATGCAAGATGTCACATAAAATATAAATACTTTAACGTTTGTGTTAAAAATTACTTTTCGGATTCGGAATTAAATCAAGAAAAGACCAATATTAAAAATAATAGCACATACTATTTTGTAAAATAACATAAAATCAATAGTTCATATTAATTTATGTATCAGAACAAAAAAAAAAAAAAGGAAGCGCTATATAAAATTAAAAAAAAAAATCTTGATATTTTTATTATCTATTTAACGCCTCAGGTGACCATATAGTTCTCCGGAATTTCAAATAAATAGTTTAGATACAACTTCCTGTTCATGATTCATGAATCTACCAATTAATAATTAAGCTCTAAAAATATTAAAATACTGAATTTTCATCGAAAAAACACAAGTATTAAAATTTTTAACATATCAAGAAATGAGGTAAAGAATCGATAGTAAAATATCATCTTTAAACGAATGAATAATACAAAATGAAAAGAATTAATTTAAATAAAATTGTTTAGAATGTAGAATCGAAATACTATGTATATACACAGAAATAATATGTATATATACAGTGAGAACAGAAAAAGATATGAAAGCTGAAACTATCAGGAATGAACCTCAAGATATTACGTGGCAAAATGAATTTGTAATGCACGATGTAAAATCTTCAGTAAAGCGGTGATCTCCCAAAATATTCTGGTTATATAAATGGAATCCATTTAAAGCTATGCAGTTTTCTTATCATTATCTGAAATGAGTTCCTTCAAGTTAAATTTCTTTTTAAAAATATTCAGAAAGTATTCTTATGCTTAATATATTATGTGAGAGCAAATTTAAATATGAAAATGTGCATAGATTGATACACTTGGTTAAAGGGGATTTCTAAAAGAGACGATTTTCGTATTACGTTTCTTAATACCATTGTTGTGCGCAAAAGTGTCTGATTAACAAACTAAAAAGACGACTATTAAAAACCGAATTCAAGGGGGGGGGGGGGCTCGATTCAAGCACTTTTCGGTGAAAGAGATTTTAAAAGGTTGCCCTTTATATTCTGAAATATTACTGCTGGAAATATTGCTTCCACCTTACTCAAGATTTTACATTGTGGTGGAAATAGAGTATAAAATTGAATGAGAAGTAAAAACCTGTCTCCAATTCAATTTCATGTTGTTACTTTGAAAATATTGTTCTTTACTGATCAATCAGTCTTGCTTTTGATATGATAAAAAATATCCCAAAACAAAATTCTTTGTTTACTTTCTATATTTAATATCACTTTAAAAAAGTTTTATCTACAAAAAAAAAATGCTGACTTTTTTATAATTGGCATTTACAATGCTAGATTAATAAAAATAAAACAGATGTGAATATGGCTACTTATTAATTCGGTTTCCTTTTATCTCATGCTAAATCATACTCTCAAATACAAAATTTGAATTACTAATGTGTATTTTCTTCAAACAAAGGGAATTTTTACATTTGAGAAAGAGTTCCAATGCGCAAATTTTGAAATTCAACTATTTTCGCAGAACATTACAGGAAATGTTCAAACTCAGTAGTGTTCTTAAAATGACAGTGGCATAAAAAATAAGCACTTTAAGTTTAAAACAATGAGACAGAAATTCACAAAATGACAATTTGTTATTAGTTACTCTAATTGTATGCTATAACACTATAATTGCGCCCAATTTAAGGCATTAACTATTTTGATATAATAAATATTTAGAGCATTGTAATGTCAATCAAGTGAAAAATAACATAGCAGTAGTAAAATACAAGAATCTTTTAAAAAATTGAAAAACTTATTAAAATTTAAAATATTTGCAACTTGAAAAATACTTCTGAATTTTTATGCATGTTTTCCCAAAATTTTACCATAATTATTCCTCTTTAACATAGAAAATCAATGCCAATTTCAAACTGTAAATTAACTTTAAAGATTGAAAAATAACAGGAAATTATGTTTCAATTAATTAAAAAATTTTGTGCCATCCACTTTACAGTTCTCTCTTGCCATTGATCTATTTTAAAAATATGACAAATTCTGCAAATTATATTAATATGCGTAATTTAATACCTTTTTTAATATAAGAGGGAAATCAATTGCGAAATAGTAAACTAATCATGTATTTTAAAGTATTGCATTCTAAGGTTAAGGAGCTCAAAATCTTTGAAATCTAACTGTGCGAAAAATTACAAAAATCTTTGTTATATAATGTATTTTTGACGGATCCCTACGTTTTTATGAGAAATATAGATATATATTATTCCACATTTCCAGTAGGTGTACAAATTTGAATCCACAGCTTTTTTTCTTCCAAAATTTTGAGCTTTATTTTCAAAAAGAGCTTACCTATTCATTATCTATTGCTAGGTACTATTTTTTCCCATCTTTTTAGCAATTGCCGGATACCATTTCGAAAAAAAGATGCATGTTTTTAGGTGATCCACGAACTGGTCCGTTTTTGAACTTCTTCATAAGAGCTGAAATGCTGATCAACCAGGCTGTCTGCCATCATTCGAAACAAATGGTAGTCTGAAGGATTAATGCCTAATGAGAGTATGGTGAGTAAAGTCAGAACTCCCATTTTAGCATTTCCAACACTGTCTTTACGGCTCTTGAAACATATGGCCAAAGCATCGAGTTGGTTCCTCCAAATACAAAGCATGGCCTTGGTACCATGAACATTCGATCTGGCCATCGATGTGGAGACATATCCTAGCATTCCCCATGATTTTCTACCCTTTAGATTATTATAATGGACCCATTGTTCATCACTGGTCATATTGCGATGTAGATACCTCTTTCTTTTCTGTCTTTGAAGCAGCTGTTCACACGTAAAGAAATCCCTTTCCATATCTATCAACCTTAACTTGTGCGGAATCCAGTTTCCTTACTTCTGAATCATTCCCGTGATTTGAAACTTTTCAAAATTGTTCTTCTTGAGTTTGGTACGAGTCTTCATCAAGTAATGTGTCCTGGTCTGAATCTTAGAAAATTTTCTCTTTTCCACTACCATGTCGGTCCTCCACGTCACCGCTCTTGAAGCGTTGATATCATTCATGATATGTTCTTTTCACTATAAGAGCAGATTCGCTATAAGTACTTGAGAGAATTCGATGCATCGCAATTTTTTTCAAATGGAAGTAGAGAATCAAAATTTTCCACAAATGTACCTCCGATCAAGAATAAATTTATGATACAAACACAAATTTACTACTATGATGTTGTTATATTGACAGATGTTCAAGAAGATGTCCATCACTAACCACTGCAACTATTTATCGAAAAACTGTGGAAGCAAAGTTGTGCACCTAATATGTGAATTTTTAATAACAATTTAATTTTATTGTTGTTACAATCAGTGTAAAGGATATTAATAATTTTCTTCTTTTTCTGGGTATCTTAAACATAATGAAGTATATTCTATCTCTCGCAACAAGTTAAATTCGCTTCCTCAATTTAATTTTGGAATCTAATACATATACTGCAAGCGGAATAGAATGTGATATCCTCATACGCGATGGTAAATATAATTTAGATGCCGAATAGATGCGCAGCAATGTTGATCATATAATTGTGATTTCAAGTGAATGTGAAATTAACTCATATGAGGTCACAGAGTTTTGAATTTTCAGTGCCTTGATAACAGAAAGGGAGAGTGACAAGAGCAATAACAGTGTCACCGAAAGATAAATTAATATGTATTGAATTTGCCTATGTAAATGAGTTTTTTTAAATTGAATTCATTAATTTTAATTTTTTAATTGTAAATTTCATTTTTATCATTGCATGCATTTTAGGACAAATATTAATTAATTAAAATTAAATTCTTAAAACTGCACTAAAAAAGCAGCATTAAATATTAAAAGTATTAAAATAGTACATTGCCATTGATTTGTTATCAATGGCAATGTACTATTGGAATTTCTAATATTCCAAGAAGTAAGTGAAAATTCTATTTCGAAATTCCAAATTTCTTTGCAAGCATAAAATATATCAATTAAAAAAACATTTTTTAAATATTATTCAAAAAAGTTTTTTTTCATCGAAATGAGTTTAAATTCAAAATGTTTGGTCGTGTTAGCGGTAATTTATAAAACGCAGCTTTTGTACAGAATACCTTTATAGAATACCGGGCGATTTTAGGCAAAGTATAAAATATGAGAATTATTGTACACTTTCCCTATGTATTATACCTAGGAATTTCATAAAATGATAAATGCTATTTAAGCAGTTCGTAAAATATTATAATAAGGCTATCATTTGAAATTTACTAATTTCTAAACTAATTTTTTATAACTCTTTTTACTAAAAAAATTACTAATTTCTGAACAATAAGGGCACAAAATATCATTTTCACCATCTCTATTAGCATGGTCACAGACGGTATGAATTTTTTGACGATTTTGCATGAATCTGCATCACAGGTTTCCGTTAAACACGCTTAACAGGTAGCAGAAATGTAAATCTCTTCGGTAAGTATGTAATCATCATGTTTGTTTAACCTATCGTCGAATCTAATCTCATTCCATTTTTTGAAACTGGCGCTTATATTTTTTTATTCTATACTAGCCGCCTTTGGCGACCAGCCAGTTCGCCAATCTTAATGCTCGTTAAAATTTTAATAATTAAATATTTTATGTAATTCCTACTTTAATAGCTTCTTCATCAAAATATTTTAAAACTTCAAATTTCGATAGTCATATAATTCACTCATAATATTAAAAAGGATTTCAGTCATAACGTAATATGTATCTCTTTAATTTTCTGTTAGCTCCCGTAGAATTTATGCTTTAAGTTAAAGTAGAAATGATTAATCTGCAATTAACATAATAATATTTTTTATTGAAACAAAGCATTTTTTTAATAATATGATTACTATAAACAGAGTCATTGAGCATTTAAACCTTATGGGCACTAAAGAATATCTTTTTTAATTTATTTAATATCTCAAGAATTTTTTTAAAAATTTTTTCTCAGATTATCATGAGTAGATCGATTAATTAACAGTGTTTGATTTTAAATGCATCAAACACTAAGAAAATAAACAGAATCGTTTAAAATAAACGGTTGAAAACAGGTTTTAAAAAAACTACTTAAAAAACGATGTACATAAAACTATAAGCATATACAAAATATATATAACTAACATAAATACATTCTAATTACAAAAACATAAAACTAACCTAAAAATAATTTAAATCAAGTCCGCATCCGTTGAAAATAGTTGTAAACAATCCGAACACAATGCGCAGGCGTGAATTTTCTACGCCAGTTGAGGTAACGCTACGCAGATTAAAAATTTTTAATTTCCTTTATTCTGTTTTATTTTAATTCAAAAGTACTTCAGAATGAATCTGAAAGATCGATTAATTAACAATGTTTTATTTTAAATGCATCAAACACTAAGAAAATAAACAGAATCGTTTGAAATAATCGCCTGAAAATATGTTAAGCCTATCCTTGTTAGCGTGGGGAAAAAACTGAAGCCTTACTCATTTGGCGGTGGGGAAATGAAGACTTTTTTGGCGGGAAAGTTAGTTTTTAATTAATAATTAAAATTCTAATTAAAAATTCAAAAAAAGGGACCCATGTGCACATTCCCGACATCCAAGGTATGCATGTGCTAAATTTGGTAGCTGTAGGTCGAACGATCTGATCTGTAGAGCGCCAACACACACACACACATACATTGAGCTTTATATGTATAGATAGATAAATCATAAAATAAACAATAACTTGATTTTTGAAATTGTTTTCTAATATTTGTACCTGGATGATTAAAATTGTGGTAACAAATCTCAGTAATTTTTTATCTTTTCTTGTAATTAAATTTAATGAAAATACTGACTTGATTCTTCTTGCAAGCTTATTGCTTCCTGTAAGCTAATATGCATATCTTGTAAGCCAAAGTACTTTGGAATCAAAAGTCCCAGTTTAAAATTTCTAGAAAAAAAGAAGAAATTCTAATAAATTATATAAAATTTCCTTTTCTTCTGACGTTTCCCATCACTATTCCACTCAATTTCGTTACTTGGCTACTTCAGACGACAAATTTGAATCATATAAAAGAAAATAATTTTTACATCATCTAAAAATAAAATAAATTAAACTTTTTAATCATGACAGATCAATTTTAAAAAATTGCATTATCCCGAAATTTTAATATATATGAAGAAAGGCAGGAATATTGATACACTTTTTTTAGAAAGCTAAAGTTAACACACTGTAAAATGATTTTATAAATTTAACAGCCAAAATTAACACAGTGTATTCCTGCATTTTTAAGCTAATGTAAATAACTTGATAAAGCACTTATCACAATTTTTTCCCAACAATGGATTTTGTATCAATCTGCCCTTATCAGCGAGGGGCACTGACTGAAACAACTTTTGAGGTTTCATTGACTCTTTAATGAAGTATTCTCAAAAGGTGTGAAATAAAAACAAAATATCAATGCTTTCTACATTATAAATCATGATTTAAATTTTAAACCAAATGATTCTTTAATTTCACTTAAACTCTAACACTTATCATAAGATTTTTTTTAAAAGCAAGATTGTTCTTAAAAATAGATAACTAATAAGTAATATTTTTAAACTTAATATAAGGAACACAGGATTAAAATTCTAGAATTTTATCTAATTTTTTTTTCTTTTCTTTTATGAATTATTAGAAACGTAGTAATCCCACAATAAAGTAATAATTAAAAAAAGAATGTAACAAGATAAAAGAAGTCACATTATTCTTTTGTAACACTTTAGGCAAAATGTCAGTTCATTAAAAAAGCATAAGTAAACCATATACAGAGTGTCTCAAAAACCTTGACTGCGGTTTTTATTCCTCAAATATTGATCGTAGGCATATACTGTAAATTACGAAGTTGCGTAAAAAAGGGTGCAAAATGTTATAAAATCGATTAAAATTTTGAGGGGATTAAACTTTAAAAATTACAAAATTTAAGTTTTTATGCGGACCCCGTACAAAAAAAATTGCCAGTGAGTAAAATGTGCCCCATTCTCTAATAAGGTCATGTATAAATTTTTTTTTTAAAGTTTAATCCCCTGAAAACTTTAATTGATTTCATAGTAATTTGTACCCTTTTGTACGCAACTTTGTAATTTACAGTATATGTCTACGATCAATATTTCAGGAATAAAAGTCGCGGTCAAGGTTTTTGAGACACTCTGTATATACATAACCCATGAGAAGAAGATAAAAATCTTAACTGATCTATTGAAGTTGGTTACATTGATACACATAAAAGACTTGCATCAATGTGTTCCTATCATCTGTAACAATATGTCCGAATACATTATTTTACTTAAAATCAGTTATCATGCAAAACTAAAATTAATTTATTTTAAAACTTAAAGCTGTTCAGAAAAGTACAAGTTTTAGCTTTTGAAATAAATTGTTAGGTCCGAAGACGTAATTAAATAGATAAATCATGCAACACAACACAAAAATAGGAACACAGCACAATTGGAACTATATTTACTTATATCAGATGGAGAGAGTTTTATTTTGTTAGCAAAATAACAACTAATTACTTTTCACTGGCTTAAGTGTTGTAACGTCATATATGTGCAGAAGTGATCGTCTTAAACCAAACCATTCTTCAAACTTAGGGATTGTATCCACATTCTCGTATCAACCTACTACCAATCTATAAGGGTTTGAAATTTTATTAACGACATAATATAGTGATTCATATTTGCAGAGTTACTATTTTTGAATTTTACATATAATTTGGAAATTTTCTTAATTGACTAATAACACATTTTATGAATTTTTTAAAAGAAATTTTCATTAATTAATAAAAGCTTTCGCATAAATAATTTTAATCAAAAGTTGGAACTCAAAATTAAATAGCTTAATCTACATTTTTTCCTCTTATTCATGTAAACTTTTGCAACTTCGGTTAGAAAAAGCAGATGCTTGTAGGATTTAAAAGAAATTATATTAAAAAGTTACTAAAAGTTGCCTGTAACTTTTCTCATAAAGTTTTTTTTTAATTCTTTATCCCATTTATTAAACGGATTTTAAAATATGATAAATACAAAAATTAACTTGATATACAATCTAAATATACAATGAAAGACAGTAATATAGTGATTCATTATTCCCGCCTGATTTTTTTACATATTTATCATTTTAAAATAGGGAAAATACTTTACTATTTATATGTAACATGCATGTTAAAAATTCTTTTAAGGCCAATAGATAATACACATGAAATAAAACTTGTAAAAGTTTATAAGTGCATCTAACATTTCATTGAATGTTAATGCATTGAATTTGCATTGAAAAAAATGCATTGAATTTGAGAAAGCAAAAATATTGATTCTCGGCTCTACGAGCACGTGTAGTAAAGGATTAGGGCGCTTTGAGGTAAGCCAGGAGGGTTGGAACTAACAAAAGATGTTTGCATTTCGAGGACTTTTGGTCCACAGTCCATTCAAACAAACACCCGGTAGTGTGGCCAGAGGTCATGCAAACAGAATTCAGAGGTAAAAAGAGGGATTGTAAGAGTATTTCAGCTACAAAAAGTAACCTTTTTCTTGTTGTGGTCTGTTACAACCATTCTTGGAGATAATTTTCAGGAAGTGATTGCACGAATAAACAGGTAAATTAACATGTCACTTCGCAATAATTATTATATTAAAATACAGTAAAATAAAATTGATTAAAATTATCCACATCGTAACTTCAAAATAAACTTAACCTTACCAGATGTATTTGCATAACAATTGAGAATATTTTCTCCTCGATTTTGCTGTATATCTACCCAATATGCGATGCTTTTTGTATTTACCATTCGTTTCAGCATCCTGATACGAGCACTTTTCGGCGATGCTATCTCACTTAGAAATGGGACGCGGAAGGATTTGCGGATTTTTGAAATTAACTTAATAGTTAAATGTAATCATCTCCTTTCACCTTTTTTGACACCCCTATTTTGTCGAATTAAGCCCATTTTAATGTCTGCGCAAAAGCGCGAAATGTTTTAGAATCCGTTGGCAAACTATAGCTTTGTAATATAATGACAATAATCAAGAAAGTACTTTGGATATCTTCACTCGATTGTGTATAAAAATAAATACAGATATAAAATTGTGGTGCAAAGACGACTTGATAAATATCATTTATCTGGTTTATTGCGTTTTTGATTTATCGCTATTTCATACACATGAATTGACAGAATAGCCAACCATGCAATCTAGTGATAGATTCGTTCCAAAATTTAAAAGATAGAATAAATCTAGGAATAAAACCATGGTCGAAGTTTCATTTATCTAAATTTTTGCTTTTATAAGTAAGTTTGGCTTAAACAGTTCGTCGCATTTCACCAATTTAGTTTGATGAGTTTTCAGCTATTTTACTGACAGACTGATGTAATTCTAAAAATGTCTTTTCTAGATATTTTTAGTAAAAGTGAAGGTCAAAGATGTAGTGGAGATACATCAACACTTCGTGATGGAATGTTTTGCTGATTAAATACTATCTCTTTGTATCATATAACTTTAAACGAGTAATTCTATAAATTTATTCCTTGTATCTCGGAAATAGCTCTAACGATTTGGATCAAATTTTATATTTAGATAAAGTTTTGCTTTTAAAGTTTATCTATATGAGTGTTTTTCTTGAACAAACGTAATTTTTAAAATATATATATATTTGTAACTAACTAATAGAGCTTTTTTCTATCTGCTATCATGCTGTCAATATCATATAGAGCCATCTCTTAAATTTTTGTGATACTTGCATTGTCGCCATAGGATGATAACCTAAGCACCTCGAAATTTTGAGATATGACACTATATAACATTATCCGAATACGATTACGTTCAGCTCACACAGCAACAATAGCGGCTCCAATAGCAACAATGCAATTATTGAGTTAATCAATTCAAATAACATGTTAAATAAAGTCATTAATAATTTTTTTAAATCTAAATAACCAGTTCATATGTAGGCAAGAGTAGGCAAGATTGAAAAACTTTCATATGTAATCAATATGTGTTTTGTATTTAAATATTTTCTCCAAAAAAACACAATTTTACACACACACACACACACACACAAAAAAAAAAAAAAAAAAAAAAAAAAAAAACGAAACTTGGTCCTCCAGACACCAGAATTCTATACGAGCGATAAAAAATATAGTTTGCACAATGGAATTTGAAAAATCAACGCTCTTTTCAAATCAGTATAAATAAATTTATAAATAAAATATATCAAATTAAATTTTTTTTCCTTGGGCGATGAAATGTAAATTTTTTAAATCACTTAATCGTTTTTAAATTCATTAAAATGTAAAAATACTACGTTTTAACGAAATTTTATTTCACTTAAAAATAAGAATTTCTCTGCAATTAAATTAACCGATTTTACAAAATATAAAACTGAATATTAGTTCTTTATGAAGAAATCCTTAAATTAGCAATTTTTAAACAATCAATACTATACAGGAATTTTTTTTCAAACATAAAAATAATCTATGAGTTTAACGGCAAAACGTATTATTGCAAAACGGAAAACATTTTGCAATGAATATTTCATTCCATTTCAAAATAATTTAAACGACATTGAAGGAGATTGCAAAATAATGCAAAACTTACTTGTGGAATAATTCTCTGTATAAGGAAAATTATCCATTTATGCGTTTCTTTGTTCGAGCAGAATTTTCTTTAATGCATGTATTAAGATCTTTTCAAACAGTCCAATATATAAAAAGAAAATACTTTTTTCCACTGGCGTAAAAGCAAAAAATATATCCAAAAATGCCATCTCATTCTAATGACAAGTTAATTTAATATACGAAATTTTTGTTGGAAGATATCTCTGTTACTGCCAGCTGCTCAATTTAAAAAGCTTTAAAAATAATATTACTTAAAGATCGTCTGCAAAAATCTACAGCTTGATTCTATTTTTTCTTATTAAAAAGATAATAACATTGCATTTTAATTTTTATGCCGTTTTAGACGGTATTATCAAATTATTTTTTGCTATGTTAAATACCAATAACAAACATTTTAAAATAAGAAGGATCAGATAAATTAATTTAATTATAAAAGAAATATCTATATCTATTATAAAAGAAATATTTCTCTTTTGCTGCTCATAATTATTTATTCTGAACTAATTATATTTAATTTTTCAACACGTTTGATTTTTTAATGGGAGAATTTATTTTTGAAAAGAGCTTTTTCAGTTTATTTTTATTTTATTAATTTATTTGCATTAAAGTTTACGAACTGTAATTTTCTCTCTTATAAGTTTTATTTATTTATTTTTTTTTCTTACTTGCAAGTTTCTGCGCAATCGCAATAGTTCTTTTTTAACTGCTGCTCAACCAACCGCTCTTGATCGCATGCATCTTTCATTCCTTTCAACCAGACTTTTTCCTGACAGAACTCAAATAAACATTGTTGTCCCCTCGCCCCACATCGCGACATCCTCGAACCTCTGAATAATGCCACCTGGTGATGAAGAATAAAGACTGCGTGAAAAAAGACCAAAACATTTTGTTTATAAATACAGCTGTGCAAAGAATGAAGTTTACCTCAACAGTTAACTACCAAAAATCAAATGTGGTATTTTCTCCTTAAAAAGTAGAGGGATCAAGTTGAATATCCCTGATTTACGATTCAAGAGAATTTTTATTAGTGATTGCTATAAAGATTTCCTCTATTATGGTTCGACTGAAAATATCTCGTTTTCATTTTTATCAGCCATTAACCAGCAGTTGGAATTTTCTTTTCATGAATATAATGTTTATCGATATTTCTGACTCAGTACTGCATAAATATGATTAATACTGAAATTTTACTGCTCTTTTCGAACTAAATTAATTTTTTTTTAAATCGAAATTTTTTTAGAACTTAGATTTTCTCTAACTTTTTTTAAAATCAGCTTTATTTTTTATTAGATACCAATAAATATTATCGTCTCTAATCGTCGCTATTTTCTTCCTCCAAGATGACAGAACTACTCTTTATTTTATGCAAAATTATTGAAAAATGCATCAAAAATAAGGATCAATTTAGAAATCAAACATGTGATCTGAAGTGCCCTCATGATTAATTTAACTTTCTAATATTTCTATTTATTTTACTACCCACCTTTGATGATGAACTGATTCGCCAGCAATAATGGTTGATAAAATGTTCAATTAAATATTTAATTTAGTCTGCTTTTAATAGCCTCCTAAGTAAAGTATTTTTAAACTTCTAACTATGATAGATTTGTAACACGAACTTTTTATAAGCCTTTCACGGTTATGCTCATTGTTCTATGCATCTACTTAATTTTTTTTTTTTTTTTTTTTGTAATCACACCTAAAATTAGAATTCTAATTTAGAACGAGAGTAATAAAATTTTACCTAATATAAAAACTTTTTTGCTGTAAATCATTTAAAATGAATTTATAAAGATCTAAATCTAAGCAAAAAAAAAAAAATCTTAAAGGCTGAAAGAAAATGTTTTTTTTTCATTCATTTCATTTCTTAAAGAAATAAATGAAATTTCATCATGCATTTCATGAATGCAAGATGAAATGAATTAGCTCGTCTTCCCCATGATCTGGGCGTCCTGGGTTCGAGTTGCGGTTCTGGCATGGTTGTTCATCTGTTCTATCTGTGAGATGTGTGAATGTACCCCCCTGTGAAAAGGGGCTGTGCAAGCGAATGTGATGCGTGAGTAGCTAAGACGTACTCTTTCTTGGCCCTCGTTGGTGCTACTAAAACAAGAGACGCACCTTCGGCTTAAAAATCGCTGATTTCGTCAACGAGCTTGTTCATGGCAAGTGCCATTAGAAACAACAACAACAAGATGAAATGAATAATTCAATCCATTGTTTATTTTTTCTTCACAAGACGTTAGCAAAGAATTAGGATTCCCAAGCCTATAAATAACTAAATGAGCTTATCTGCCACCATACTTCGGATATTGAAATGTCTTTCTGACCTTTCTTTCAAGATTTCTGTATTTTAGTGTTATTATTGTTTGTTTGTTTTTCCCATAAAGCAGTCTTTTTTTCACCGTCTGCACGTCTTTTGTTCAATATCATTCCAATGATTTAAAATTAGATATTTAGAAACAATTCATTCAAATAAATTGATGAGATTAAGCTAGTTCAAGAAAAGGACATTGAGAAACTAGTAGATGAAGTTGTTTAAAAGCCAGAAATATCCCTACAACAACTAGATCGGACCACCTCTGAAGTCAAGTGGAGAGATTTGTTCCTTGTGAAGCTTGAAAATGGAATGCTATTACAACTAACAATTCCTCTATCTCCAGTAATCTAATCCAATCATTTTCGCTGAGATCTTCTCAACAAATTTTTAATAAATGAAAATTCAAATTTTAAATTCATCTTGAATTTCGCAGATTGTCATGAGTCTTTACTAATAAAAACCCCTTGTACCAGAAGCCTCTTTAAGAAAAAATAATTAATTGCTCCTACCAAAATCTCAACAAAGATTGGTTATTGGTGATATAGCACAAAGTATTACAATATGAAATCTTACAATCAATTTGTTACCATCTAAAGAAGGCTGTTCTTCATTATTATTATTATTTAAATCGCAGTTTTATTATATTCGTTTAGAATATTTACCAGGTACTTCACGCTAAATTTGATGACAGTAACCTCATTCTAAACCACAAAACAAAATGTATTCCTAAATTTACAATAAAAATCCAAACCTTCTTTGATTTGTAAAGCGAAGCACAAAACTCATCATCTAATTAGAAGAAAGAACCAGATTTTGAGTTAAACGAACAGTTATTCATCTAAAATTTTGTAAAAATTACACTTCTTTAAAAATATTTCTTGGCAGTGTGTGGCACAGATCATCTCTCTGTTGAAATCTGTTTTCGAAGCTCCTACTTCTTTTGTCCAGAATTCAGAGCCAACCAGAATAAGCGTATGACTGAGCAAACTTGTCCACTACCTCTCATCGGAGGTGAATGAGGGGGAGGGAGCTAAATCAATATACCGAACAATTTGTAGGACCACCCCAGGTGCACGACGACATACCTAAACGAGGCTTTCTGGCGTAAACAACACCTGTAAAGTCAAGGATCACTTTTGCTAGAGATCACTGCATGAAAATGTTTATTTTGTTTGAAATAAGTTATAAATCTTCTTAATCTAGGTGATTATTCTTACCAGAAATGGTCATTCATTTTTCAATGATGAATCAGAATCGATTGGAATCAATACATTTGGAATTTAGGGAGGGGTGGAAGTCGTAATAGTTAGGGGCAAAATTCTTTGAATTGTTTATATGCCATTAAGAAAAATGCGGGACAAAATGTCCTTTTGAAAAAGCACGTACCTCTCAAATTGGTATTCTCTAGATCTTATAATGTTTGAAAATAATGACTGATTTGAGATTAAAAAACCTACACACATTCTTGAACCGAGTTTGCTGTACTTCTATAAATTTAATCGACACTTACAAATAGTGATAAAAAGAAGAAAAGACAGAGCGATCCATGTCTAGTATCACAGCGAAGGTGAAGAATGCTAAGGCAAAATTATCTTCTCTTGGTCATTATTACAGACGTTAGATGTCAAAATCCATAATAAACGCCAAAAATATTGTTTTTATGGCATCCAGGGAATTTATAATCAACCCTTTTCTACTACTCGAAGCGACTATGATATCAAAATATTGAATCTATTCTTTTACTGAGAAAAGTCATTTATGACAGAAAATTTGTTATTTTACAGTAATTGAAACTCGTTCTTGGATTTTTTAAATTTCGTAAGAAGTATTAAAATTATATCAAAAAGAATGGCCTTATTCATCTTTAAGGCATAAAATGATTTTGTAATAGTCTCTACTAATAATAAAGATGTGTGTAAGTGTGCGTGCATGTTGGCTTTCAACAGGCCAAACCATTTTTTTTTATTGAACATTTATAAATCCCCCGTGTACCACAAAGTATCACACGGGGCTTACAGAAGTATGTAACACATTACAAAAAGAAAAAGAAGAAAATTTAACAGTTATGATGGATTACAGATGTCAACAATAAATTTACAGAAATTTTCAAAAGCACTTCTAGTGGAAATAAGTTGGTGAAACTCTGGCGGCCAATTTATATTTATGTCCTTGAGAGCCAGTCTCAGGATCTGTCTTTCTTTGACAAGCTTGGAACATAGAAGGAGCACATGTTCAACATTTTCCTCCCCACCAATATTACAATCGCAGAAAGATGACGGAAACAAATTAAATTTGTACAAAAGACTTTTAAAGGACGTACAGTAACCAAACTTGGCACACCTTTATCTTGGAGGGTGGAAATGTGCACCTCAGAGCCATTTTTTGAAATATAAAGAAAATTTTAATTAATCAAAAATTCAACTGTTTTTTAGCGTTTTTCTACGATACTTCCGAAAATATTATGGTACAAAAATAAATTTTACACAATTTCAATTTTTTAAAATTTCCTTATTAATGACAGCAATTTATTAGGCGTGGGAACTTTTTCTAAATTTTAGCAGTTTTTAAAAAATATTTTTTTTACTTAATTTCCAACAATACATTGCAATGCTATTCAGAAATTCAAACCGTTTTCATTGTTACATGAAATATATCATCACCTGATTTTCTTACTTTGTTGAAAACTAAAGAAGAAAGATTCTGCTTAATATCTGCGTAATAAAACAATAAAATAGTAAAAGAGTGAAGTTACAGGACCCTGAAATTTAAAAGATAGGTGAAAAGGATATTTACGTTTTTAATAGCGCTATGATTTTATAGACAGACCTGCTCCCATTAAATAGGTTCATATACGCAATAAACATAACTTACGTAATGCAGATAAATTTACACTGTTTTAATAGAAGAAATTTAGTTGAATTATGCATGCGCCATTATATTTAAACGATTTATCGAAAATGAAATATGACCAATATTCCCGGATAATCTACTTGTCGCCAGAAGCTATTAATATAAAAATAAAAGAAAGAAGTCCTTTGTAATGCTCCTGAATTAAAAATTATTTGAAAATATAAAATATTAGGTAAAAACTCTTTTGTAATCTTGCTGCATTTCTTTCTTTAGTTGTTAAATAAATTTTCTAAATAACTATGACTTTCAAAATTACTACCATTCGTTATAAAAAAATCTCAGGGCCCAAAAAATGTAAATCTCAAAAACTATGGAATAAAACTTAATGTTAAATGTATACCAGAATAAGCAGCTCTGTAATGGTTCTTAGTTGAGAATATTTAGTTTCATAAGGAAATTTTTATTCTTAGAAAAACCAATTATTGCTCTACAGTAAAAAGCTGAGTTGACTCTTCCGGGTGATATAAATGAAGAATACTATTCAATTTCTTCTCTGATAAGGATAAAAAAGATACTTTACAAACTAGCCGACTTTGGTGATCTGCCGGTTTGCCTAAAAAATGGTTATATTTAATTTCTCTGAAATTGCTTGGACGAAATTTATGATTTCATCAAAATGTCAAACATTCAAACTATGTCATTTTAATAGTCTTATGTATGCTCTATTCATTACGTAGATGAGCTTTCTTAATGGAGAATATTCCCCAGACGTCAAAGCGTGTAAATGTGCAACTCATTTGTCTACAAAATTCCGTGTTATTGTAATTTCATTTATTTATTTGTCTTGTAAACTATATAAATATTATGTAAAAATACTTCTTTTTTTTCTTTCAACATCAGCAAAATAAACCCACGAAATTAAATGTTTGAGACACAATGAAAAATGGTTTAAATTTCAAGGCAATAATGTAATCCATTGTTGGAAATCATTCAAAAAATATTTCTAAAAAATTACTAAAATTCAATATAAATCCGTACTATTATTAAATTGGTATCATTTAAAAAACTTTTTTAAAAAAAATTTGGAGCGGAATAAAATTTACTTTAATGCAATAAGGTTTTCGGAAGTTATCGCTTAATTCGCAAAATTCAGCTTAATTTATGATTAATTAAAATTTTGAAAAATTGCTTCGAGGTGCATTCTTACCCTCTAAGGTGTATGTGGGCAAATCTTGATACTCTATGTCAAACGGTCTGAATTGAAGAGGCCAATACATATACACAAACACACACAGTCATTTTTATTTGTAGTAAAAATTTATGACTTATTTTAATGCATTGCAATCTAAATTAAATAATGCTCCCTGCCGTAGTTAACGTATCTATCCCAAGTGGAGAAATATCAGGATCAATATTGCTGTTTGTAATATATTAGCCAATAATAAGTATGTATCATAGTAGATTTAAAAAATAATCGAAAGTTACATAACACAATTTTAAAAGCAATATTTATTTTTCTACAATATGTGCTACAAAATCATAATAATAAAATCATTTCTTTCTTATTTTTAAAATATTTCTATGGGGAAAAATTCCTCAGAAAAACCATATATTGGTTTTATGGGATTTGCATATTGGTATTAATTTCCATATTGTTCTAATTCCTCTTTTCACAATAAGACGGAATATAGATAGATTCATAAGTCTCACACATTATGTTATTTCATTCTCACGCATTGCATTATTTTATATTAATTTTATATTAATCAATTTAACCAACACTTTGTCCTTGCATAGGGGTAGCGCGTCTTTCCCGTGGTCTAGGCGTCCCGGGTTCGAATCGCGGTTCGGGTTCTTCATCTGTGTTCTATCTGTGAGGTGTGTGAATGTGGCCCCCTGTAAAAAGGGGTTGTGCAAGCGAATGCGTGAGTTTCATCTTCATTTGAGCTAGAAGTCAGACTTCTGCCCTCAGGTGCTCAGGGGTCTTTACCCTCAGAAACTACTGCACTCCCTTCCCGTGGTAACGCGGACACGGCATCATCATCAGCAGTTTGTACTTCAGGAATATTGAATTTTTTTAAAACTTAAAAAATTTAATGTTCTATATGTTGCTATCTATTTATAGTTTTTTAAACCAGACATTTTAAACTTAAAATATAGTGTAATACGCAATATGAAGAGTAAAATTATAAAATCTAAATTAATCCAATAGTTTGAATTAAATTTATACATATTGATGAGAAAATAATAGAAGCATATACATTATCATTCAACATCGGTGAATTGTGTTTACTAGGTGCATTCCATAATCTGCTTATTATCTTAAAAATTCAACAGAAAAATTCATTGCATTAAAATTGGAAAAAGAATCACCAAGCACAATCAGTAATAGGGCTTTTTATAACCTTTTATAGACATGTTTCGTTTTTGTAGAGAAAAAATTATATAAATGTTTTCCCACACTCTTCCTGTGCATATTTTTGTATTCTTGATAATAAATACTATTTTCAATATTTTTAAAATTTAATCATTAATTAATCGAAAAATGTTGTTAAATTTTTGGACAAAGATAAGAAGAAAATTTCTTTTATTTAAATTTAAAAAAATAACAGTAATTTTGAGAAAAACTGAGATAATAGTTCTATTTAAAAAAAGTAATTAAACGCATTTTTAATAAAAATATGTCTTAAAAACATGTTTTATTAAATTTATAATACATTAAATTATATTCAAAGAAAGAACAATTATGGTTAGAAATGGTAAACTATAAGAATCTTCTGGGCATTCTTTGTTTATGCAGTTAAATCAACTCTAAATACCCCCTCCCCCCCAAACGATAAAGTTGCTTCAAAGTTATTATAAGTGCGCCTTAAGTTTTTAGTCTAGTTTAATTATATTAACGTCCCGTTGTAAAGCAACACTAGGGCTATTTTGGGACGGACTTCGTAATTTTAAGTCGAGGTCAGATGTCGAGAACGACACCTGAGCTGGCACCCCACTCTCCACACCACACCAAACCAGCGGGAGGACGTTTGGTATGATGGATTTAACGTGCAGCAGACCCCCTTATACGACGGTTCTTCGGTGGAATCGGGCCTCGAACCTGAAACCCTACGGCTCACAAGCCGAGATCTTGCCACCGTGCCCCCCTTAAGTTTTTAATGATAAAAGAAAGAAGTTTGTAGAAGAAATAAAAATAAATAGCAATTTTATAACAAAAACGATAATTATTGCTACAAATTATAATTAAAATGGTGGAACCAAACATTGAGCAAACTTGCATGCTCAATGAGGCGGACTGAGAAGGAAAAAATCTGGAATTAAAGTGGTGAAATTATATCAATTAAAACCGAGCCGCAAGGAAAAACGGAGTTTAAAAACACTTGGACAGAAAAAACTTAACTGGAAAAAAAGCATTAAAGAACTGTTTTTCTATCGCATCGTATCTCTGAAACACTTCTACAGTCAGTGATAATTCATATTCACACAGTTTAAAAAAATAAAATCACAAATAAATGGCATAACACGTATTTTCATGAGTCTTGTTATGAATAAACTGTGCAAAATAAAACAACATTTGATTTCGGTATAGAATTTGGCAGCTCAAAATATCTTACATCAAAGCAGAGTAAATTCTAATCATCCAAATTGTTTTTTAAATACATTAAGATCATGTTTAGAACCTAGTGGATTAAGAAGTGGCTTGACTGAAGACCATGATCCGGGGAATAAGAATAACGGTTTTATCCTCTGTCTCTAATCAAGAACTTATAGAATAATGCGAGTTTAATAGTCAATCGGAACAATCGCGGTGGCTATTGGAGGTTTTCCAGTTTTCCCTATCAGCAAAACAGAAACAGGGACCATTTTCCGCTAAAAATCCAATAATAATAATAATCTACCTCGAAACTATTCAGATTTTTGTCTCAGAAGCTTTGCATTAGTTCCAAAGTCGCTTTAATCGCCAGAAGTTGACGTA
Organism: Argiope aurantia; assembly: GCA_026543865.1. Taxonomy (NCBI): domain Eukaryota; kingdom Metazoa; phylum Arthropoda; class Arachnida; order Araneae; family Araneidae; genus Argiope; species Argiope aurantia. Next base: position 1,351,408 of record JAPMOR010064619.1, on the reverse strand, counting down.
CTTGTTCTTTACCAAGCGTCCTTAATTCATGAATTTGTTTAGATATTTTACGCCAGATGATATTAGAACAATTACCATCATTTTCAGAAGCATTTTTATTGGTGGATGGAAATACAAACCGGAGCTTCATCAAGTAATTAGTGATTATAAATAGGATCATAGAAATAAATATTGCAGAATTTATGTAGGTATTTTGCTCAAATTATTATGTTACCATACCTTATCTTCTTTGTAAACTGCAATAAAGAGAAAGTTTATAGTGAAGATAAGGGAAGCAATAAATAAATAAAAGATGAACTGGAATAAAAAACACCAGGAAAATAATTTTTTAAGGATTTATTACCTTTTTTGAAGCTTGTTTTAGAATGAGATTGGAAATAGGAGTTAAAGTGGTATAAAAAAATATACACAGGAAGAAACGATGTCTAATGGTGATAGAAATAACGCCATTAGACATCGCCACATCATTGAAAAACTAGTATTATAATAATTATTTAACACTTTAAAATAATTAAATTGTGAAGATCTCTTCTTAAATTAGAACAGTTTCAGACTCATTTAGATTAGAAATATTGTTAATGCTTATGAAATCACGAGTTTAAAAATTTCGTGCCAAAGAATGGTTTGGACGCCATCTGCTATAGCAGTCCCCCCCCCTGATAATTTGGCGTTTTAAGAGTTATTTGATTTCTTGATATAATAAACTTTTCCTGGTCACTTTAAAATGTCACTTTTAAAATTACATTCATACCAAAGCTTGCTCGAAGGGAAAGGTGAAAACTGAAAAATAAATAGAATAAAAAATCACTAGCTTGAAAATAACATACTTAAGAACGCCTCAAGGGCTATTTGTATTAATTTCGTCACTGTTCTGCTTGTGGTTCATTGACTCAGGAGCCATTAACCATTTTTTGACCATACTGCGCCGGTTTCGTTACTGGTAAACAATCATTTAATAGTTATTTTTTTTAAAATAAGTCGCTTCTTTGTTTGTTTTTTATTATTAAAATGTGACTTCTGATACTAAGCCTATATGGAAGTTAGAAGTGGAAGCAAGTATGGATACCTATGAAATCGCTAACATAATGCAACATGCACATGCTTTTCAACCCAACCGAAATCAATCTGCAAGCAACAAACTCTCTTTTCCAAAACCACAACAGTATCGTCTGGGGGGAAAAGTCTTTCCTTACCTCCTAACCTTGGCCGTGAGACGTGATAAAGGGTTCGTTTTCGGGAGAGATGACGTAAAGCACGTTTCGGATGTTGCACTCCTGGTCAGATCGGCACGTACGGCACGAGAGGTCACGTGCTCTCCTCTCTCTTCCTCTCGGCCCTCGTGCCCGCGGGTCATACACGGAATGAAAGAGAGATCACACTCGCGAATCGGACAATGACGGAAGCTGTTGCTCTTTCGAGAGGGTTGGAGACATCTTTTTTTCAATATTTTCAGTATGTGTGTAAACAGATGCTTAAGAAGTGTGTGCCGGTATTTTAGGTTTGTAGTAACTGGAAAGTATTTTAGGTTTATAATGTCTGGAAAATATTGAAGGTGTTTAGTATCTTGAAAGTCGATATCTAGAAATTTTGATATATCGGGATTACCAAGAAAATTTAATGAAGACAGGAAAAAAAATCACTGGAGGCAAACAGGAGGAATATACTAACAAGGAAATAAAAAAAAAAAGATTTATAATATGGATTTATTTTATTTTCTTGTATACTAAGCATACATAAATAGTATAACTGTCAAAAAATACGATCTCGATATCTAGATGAATTGTCATGATTCCTTGTTGTTGTTGGGGGATTTGGCGCAAGAGTTATTTTTGGCCATATTGTGCGACACATTGGGATTTGTGTATATACCAATTAGTTTAATTATGCAAGTTTGGATTGCAAATTATTATATGTATATGCATATATATTAAGTCGAAAAAGTTATTCAAAATATTTTTATACGATACCCCGGTTCAATCAACCAGCTTTAGAAAACTATTCTTGGCATTAATATTGATATATCTATAACTGACCAAATTATGAAGCTTTTAAATTGTATTTCAGAGCATTTCGGTTGTAGTCTGCAAGAAGATAATTTAATCAATGGACAACGCTAATTATGACTATCATTAACTGGCTTAAATCACATCAGTTTTAGACGAAGAAGAGGAAAACATCTTTTAAAATGTTCCTGCGCCAATAATATTTTACTAAATGTTTGTAGTTATGTCTGTTAAGTGTTTTATTAATGTTTATCGTTTACTAAATGTTAATATTTTACTTATTGATCACCTTCAGACTGTATGGAAATTCGTCCTTGTAATTTTTTCAGAAGTACATTTATTGACATATAATTATTGATATAGAATATAATTATTTACATCTTTTTTCTGATTAGTTTATTTTTTCTCTAGAGCTTTAATAATTAACTATTTCACCATGAATAAAATGGATACAATCCATAAATTAAATAACTAAAAATGTAAGGAATCAGATTATTGGAATTTAACATCTGATATTTCTCCTAAAATGGTTGATGTGTATAAAATGTATAAAATTTTACTCCATATCTAACTAGAAGAAACAATACTTTTTTAAACATGCCCTCGATTTTTATCTCTATACAAAAGAAGTTACATTTTTAAAGATTAAGATGCCCAACTCCATTTCTTGTATGTGTTTTTTTTTCTTATTATTATGTTTGCTTAATTAAATATTGTTATTTCTAGTTGCAAAAATTTTGGAAAAAAAAACAATTTATTTGTATGCGATTTTTATATAACAAAAAAAATGTTTTTAACAATTGTGAAAATAAAAAAAAAGAAAGGACTAGAAAATAGAATACAAATTACTGAATAATATAAATTACGAAATTTAATGATTGGCATATAAAGTTTTTCTATTAAATAAAATGGGTCAAATACATCAATTGAAAAAAAAATCAAAATTATGAATTCTGAAAGCAAATTTCACAAATCGTCAATGGACAAGTAATCTTGTATAACCTTGCAATACTTTACTTATGCCAATAGGGAATTATTGTTTGAATAATATGTAGATACAATCATTTGAGGTCACACTTTAAATTACCTTCTTACTTGAAAGCAGAGGAAAAGATAATGCGAGAATATTTCGGATTTTTTTTTTGTATTTAAATTGTGCTTATTGCATGTAATAAACGAGTGATTTTATCACTATAAGCACCAAATGATTGAAATCTCACTATTGTATTGAAGAGGCAGTCAATGTTATGATAAAAGCAAAATTATTTTCACACAAATATATGAATTGCTATAGATATTTACAACTCCGAAGTATGAAACTCCAAACACGATTATCTTCCATCAAGGAAACTATTAATTCAAATATTTTGAATAAATCACTAACAAAATTCAAAACTTTAAATTAATCTAATTTAATATAAAAATGTAATTACCTCTTTTTTCCTCATATAAAAAAAAGGTCTAGGCGGAAAGAAAACCATTTATTTTCCAGAAGTGCATAATAAAAAAGGCACGGATTAAGTTAGTCTACAAATTAAATGGTAATATTTACCATTAAATACCTGACAGGTAAGTTTAACATTCCAATTCGAAACTATAGAAATAATAATTGGGGAGGGATTATTATTATTTTGAGCCATGTTCAAATGATAAAATTGCCATCTGAGCTATAGGTTCACTTTTTACAGACTTCCATATTAGGGAGAAGAGATTCGACCCGACCAATTGAACTTGTAGCCAATTGAATATTGAATGTAAAATTGAACTCGACCAATTGAATATTGAATGTCGATTTTTGGCTAAACCTTCGATATTATTACAAAATCGAGATTCAGCCATCAGAGCATCGCTTTCTCATCTTACTCTCGGAACACAGCTACCAGTCTGGTAAAACAGTTAAACCAATTCAATGATCAGTCACAGATCTAAAATTTGGTCTAACTTATTGTCAGGCACCGATCTAAAATTTGTTGTTTGTTGGCTTAGAAGAAGAAAATAGGTTCGACTGAAGCTTATCAGTGGCAACATTTTATTGTTTGTCATGAAAATGACTTGCCCATGACATGACCTGTGACTTTACTCACAATAACCTGCCTGCTGGATAGAATTTAAAGCAAAACTATTCGCTGGAAATAATTTGTTCTTAATATATTAGTTCAATGAAATAGTAAGGAGACAATGGGTTGTTGGTGCTTCGTTGGAGGTGCTTCTTTGTTATGTAATTTTCCAATCTATACTTTTATAGTGGAAGGCACATGAGTAAGTTTTGAATATTTCCATATTTAACTCCGCTATATCACTCAAGCAAAAACATCAGTTATCTAATAAAATTGTTTTTTATTTGTACTTTATTTATCGTGATAATTTTTTTCCAATAAAAAGAAAACGGTTAAGTATTCAAACTGCACTGCATTGGTAATAACAGTAAAGTAGTCACTCAACTAATTTTTTAAAGTATATTTGGGATAAACTAGTCGGTACGCAGACAATGCAAATTCTGTGATATGAAATAAATTAAAATTAAAATGTTGAAAATTGCAAAGATCTAAAAGTAATGTAATGTAGGAAAAAATAAATTCACTGACAGAAATAAATTTAATTTAATATCTCTGTAATCCACTTTGCAAAAAAAATTGATCCATTTATAAATAGAATACGAATTTCATTTATGAAAACTAGTTTTAAAATAAGGAATAAAAGAACTCCATGGTTTATTTTTTGGTAAGTAAGTTACTCAAAATTCATTTAGTTTCATATATGTATGAGAAGAATTGGACATGAGATTCAACCCACGTGCATGATGGGAGTGACAGCTTATGGAAAGAAATAAAAATTGAACCTATTCTTATTACTTTCTCTCGTATGCATAGCTTAAACGATGTTTACAAAAGGGAGTTTTGTAAACATTAAAGAGTATGAGTATCTGAAAACTCGAAGTTTCATTGTTTTATACAAAATCATTCTTTTCTTTTTGCATTACACCATGTTTCTCTTTTTATTTCAGAAACAGAACTAGACAGCTTGCATGATGGACTTTTATATGCAGTCATTACACAAAAGTGTAATTTTGAATCAAATCCTTCCGTAAAAATCAAATATGAGGCCTAATCGAAAAATAACTCTAGCACGATTTTTTAGAACATGCTCAATATATGCCTTGTTTAAGATAGGTAATCAACTAAATGAGTTACATAATGCTAATGAATATTTGAAATACAGATACAACACCCATGCACATTTGAAAAATAGTACATTTAGCTGCAATACATTAAAATCCTCAATATCTATCTATATCTATTATTTATAATAAAGATGAATGTGTGGGTGTGTTGGCACTCTACAGACCAAACCATTCGACAAATTACATAAAATACTTAACCGAAAATTTTAACGAGCATTAGGATTGGTAAACCGGCTGGTCGCTAAAAGCGGCTAGTTATTGATAGATTTAAAGAAATAATATTTTGATCTTCAGATTAAACGAATGCAAAAAGAAAGAGTTATTCTGTTAAGTGAAAGAGAAAAATTGCATAAGATTCTCGGAGTAAAAATTATATAATTTTCTACGAAAAGAGGAGGCTGAATCTTTGAATGGTTCAAAAAGGAGATCAATAACTGAATGACTGAAATGTTAAACACAATAATTGTGAATCATATCTGTTGCCATTATTTTCAGAGTTAAAAAACATTCTTTGTAAATGACTTGTTGACATTTGGTTTACTGAAAATTGTTTGGTTGCTCGTAATGCTAATATTCAGGCATTTATTCTTGCAATGGCGCTGCAAACATATCATCAGAAGTATTCTAAACATCACAAAAATGGAAGGATGGTTCTCATCTACGTTTTTGTCACTTAAATAAATGTAAACTGCGCATGAAAAAATAAAACATCCCTTAAAGATCAACACTAATGCATCTTTGGGGGCAAAAATTAGTAAAAGACCGGGTTTTATTTTTGGAGAAACTTGGTATCTCTTCTCTTAGGCGTTTATAAATACGTTAATTCAAAAACGCAATGAGTTAGTTTAGTGCAATATAGCCTACAATTTTATCATCCAAATTGTAGGTTTGTTCCAAATTTTGCGCCAAATCCAAACCTTTAATATATTGATGTATGCCTGTCTATTGTTTCGTATTTATATGAATAAAATAACTAAAATGCAGCAAGTCAGATAAAGCAGCAAGTCAGAGTCTAGAATAGAAACACTCTTGCTGGTGAATAATACCAGATAAAGCATGTTACTGTGACTATCTTTTGAATAAATGTTTAACTGAAATTTAATCATTGATTTTTAAGATATATTAAAAGCAATTATTCCAGGCTATCTATTGGTTCACCTGGGAAACTGATTTAGTTCAATTTCAGTTAAATCCCTTATGCATTATTTGATACTAATGATTCTTTTAATAGAAGATATTTTCTTAATAAAGTCCCATGATATCATAGGTGCCGTTAAAATTCATGTGTCAGCTTAAATCTATTTCAAACTGCACGTTGTCTTTTTCGGTAAGGTAACTTCACTTTCTAATTCTTCATCTAAGTGCTCAAATAAGTAGCAGAATTTTTCTTTGTTAATATTCGACAGTGGAAAAAATATTACGTGATTAAATTTTTGCTTGAAAAAAAATAAATACTGCTTGAATTTCGTTGCAACAATGAAATCCATTGTTAAAAATTAATAAAAAAATTATTTAAAAATCTGTTAAAATTTAGGAATATATTGCATGCTATTTAAATTGGTATTATTAAAAAGACAACGCATTTTTAAATTTTGAAATGTTGTAAAAATTAAATATGCTCTATAATATTTCCAGAAATTATGACAAAAACATTAAATTTCATAATTTTTAATTAAAATTTCAAAAAAATCAATTCAGTGGGCCCATTCTAACTTTCTAAAGTATATCTGAGCTAAATTTCTTCTTCTAAATAGCTTGGCCTATAGAGTATCGCACACACATACAAGTACAAACACTTACTTTTACTTTTTTTAATTCTTCATATTCGATTCAATAAGAACTGTAACGTAGTAACTGTAACTGTATAAAGATTTTCATCTATATGAAAATATATCTCTCAAGTCATTACCATTACGCACTTGATAGGGAATTTCTATCTCCAAAACTTCATGTGTTTCCTTAATAAGAATTAATAATATGTGCAATCTACATAAGAACTGGGTACTCTCTATTCAAGAATGTTCTACATTCCTTCTACCATAATATAATCATGTATAATCGATCTCTAATATATTTCGCCGAGATCGACGGATGCAAAAATTTTCAATATTGGCCTCAATTTTTTTTTAATTTTAAATTTTGAGAGACAAATAGCTTAAACTCTATTAGTGACCTTATGCTATTCTGTTCATTGTGCTATGCATCTCTCTAATTTTTTTATCTATATCTTTATATAACCAATTATATCACTGTGAAGAGTAGCGGTATTTAAAAATTGAAGTACTTTAAAAAGTGCTTACCATTGCTTAATTCCGAAATTAAACCTTAAATGTAACAAAGATCTTTTTAAATCAACAATCACCTCAAGAAGTACTCATCTCTTCTTCAAAATTTCAAAATTAATTAGTAATATGAAAAGAGACAAAAAAAAATGCTTTCTTTTATTGTCTTTTTTTAAATGAGGCAAATAAAATCCTCTCAAAAATTTGCATTTATTTATGTAATCATGAGTTTCATTTTTCATTTATGTAATCACGAGTTCATTTCATCGAAATAAACATATGTTATGTTTCCCCCCCCCAAAAAAAAAAAAATTAGGAAAAGAAATAGTTGAACTGGAAATTAATAATTATTCGAAATTAATAATTTTAAAATCGAAAGCAAGAGAAATTTAAAACGGCAGATTTGACTTACAACTTAACAATAAATTCTAATAAAATTAGTAAAACAGAGCCCTGACAAAATTATTATAAAATCATGAATTAACATTGATTGAAAAGTGTCTATCATATTGTAATTATGGAATTAAGCTAGTCAAACAAATTAAACCCCCCATGGATTCAAAGAATATTTTTAACTAAGATTACACATTGTTATGAAACACCATCCGCGAACACTCTAAATTAGCTACCTGGGGTGCACCTTAAGAAGTTAAAATCCTAAAGCATGATCCCTTTAGGCCAGGGCGATTGAAGAGGCAGCGCTCTTCCTCCGTTAACTTCCGGCCGATCCTCGTCGGCCACCCACCGTCATCCTGATCCGCTACGGTCCGAACGTTCCACACCAACCGACCACTGAAGCAGCGGTGGCGGAAAATTGATTTTCACAACTCGAACTCCATATTAAGCTGAATTCGAAACGGATTGATTCGAAAAGGAGGAAAGCTGCAGCTGATTTTTGTTATTTTAATGTAGACAGAAAAGGAAATTGGTATAGAGTAATCGCTGTGCATTTCCAATCCGTGAACAACTGTTTAATATCTCTGGAACAGTCTTTAATAAGTCACTTTAATTTCTATTATAATTTAAATGACGATAAAGGGGAAATCCATCTCAACAAATAATAGAGAAGAATTTATGTGTCTGTCTATGGGACGGGCCCGTCTGACTAAAAAATATTCAATTTGGCACTTATAAACTTTGGAAAGTAAAAATGCACAATTCAGGAGGATTTTTTTAAAAAAATATTTGAATTAGAAATAGAATCAATTTTTCCGCCATACTCACCATCCTCGAATACATTGTTGGACAAAAATAACTTCTACACTATCTTAACTTTAAAAAAAAAAAGTCTTTTTAGTGACAGCAATTTAGTTGCTGTACGGGGTTTTTTTGTTTTTTTGTTTTCAGAATGTTGGCAGTTTTTAAAAATATTTTTTATATATAATTTAAAAAATAGATTTCGTTTCTGATATGAAATTCAAAACATTTTTTTTTATTTCGTCAAACATTTGTTTAATCCCATACTCCCATTGATGAAAGCTCAAATTGTTTATTTTTCTGGTATTCAGTCTGTAAACCGTGGCAAGCATCGTGAAAAAAAATAATTCAAAGTATTCTACAAAGCAAACCATTGAACATAGATCTGCCAATTTTGCGTATGATTACTTTTTGAAAAAGTTGATAGTCATAAATAAAATATTTTTCAAAATTTTAATAAGACTTTTGTTAAAAATCAATTCAAATTTTATTGTTTTCTCTGTAAATTTGAACATAATATTGTTAAAAATCCATCTTTATACCACTTTAAAAATTTAAAAAGACAGTGATATTAACTTAATTTTCAAATTCTTCTTCTCTATTTTCAACCTATTTTTAAAAATATTTTTCTTACGCATATTTTACTACAATGCTTTTCATTGCTTTAATTACTATACTTATACTCACGCGCGTAATCATATTTTTGTCTCAAAAAATTCCATGAATTAAAGATAGATGAATTAATGCTATATTCTGCTACTCTGATATGGACTAAAGTTTCGAATCTCCTTTAAATTTTATTTAATTATCTATTTTTCTAAGAAAAATCTTACTTTTTGGAAATTTCATGGACTAACGCTAAATTTGGGACAAACAAATATTATTGTGTCAATAAAAATAATACGCCACTTAACGTATGGTGTATAAGAATTGGAACATTTTTAGAATGAAATATCTGAAATCATAGCATATATAAAAATCTTCTTAGTGAAAAGGAGCTATACTTTGATTTTATACTTTTATTTAAGTTAAAGTGAAAGGAGCAGATCCTTATCAATTATTATACATTTATTTTCCCCCCGTGTATTTAGACATTAATTGAACAATTTTTTTTTCTAAAATAATATATCAGTTTCCCATATAATAAAACCGAAAATTATATAAAAAAAATCAGTTAAAAATAAATATTAACAAATGAAGTTATCAATATTATATCATTACAAATAGGTTAGATACGTATATTTGCTGTTTTTGCTTTTACAATGAAACGTAAATACTAAATACAATACAGAGCCCTGATAAAGAAATGAAAAAAAGAAAGACACACAGAGAACAGACAAATCGCCTAATACAGTTATGAAATTATTTAAAGAAATTGAAATATATAATACATTACAGACAAAGCTGTTTTAAGTCTTCTAAAGCTATTAAGTAAAAGCAAATCTCGGGTCTTTCTTTTCCCCTAAATTCTAAAAACTAAATATTTTTTGTTGATTAATTTCATCTTTACATAAGCAGTTTTAAGTAGCAAAGTTAAGTTGCGAAACGTTTAATTGCAGATCATTTGCTGAAAATTTGATTAAGGCAAATCGCTAATTAAAAAAGCGCAAATGAAATTTAAAAGTAACTTAAACAAAATGGTAAAAAAAAGAAGCAACATTTTTAATGCATTCTAAATAATGGTTAAAAAGATTGGACAATTTTCTTTTTTCAGCGCAGTTTTTTTTTTCTTTTTCTTTCTTTCATTTCCCCCATTTTTAAAGCCGCATTTACTTAGAATAATAATTAGTAGAACATCAAACCTACAAAGAGTAATTAGTCAATAAAATTATTAGAATAAATTGAAATAAATAATACTTGATTTTAATTTAAATAAATTCGGTTGCACAATTTTTTATAATTAAATGAAAGCACAAAATTCTATAAGTTTCAAAATACCGCAGAAAAAGCTGAAAGGTTCGGGACCCTCTAGAATTGTGAGGTCCTAGGCGACTGCCTATTTTGCCTGTTTAATAAACCGGCCTCGATTACAGATTATGGTTTAAACTGTACATGATGCATGTAAGTGAATTGTGCATGTATTAATCTGATTATGAAACCAACTGCATTCATAATTACCTGAAATAATAATTAATTACAAAAAAATATTATTTAGATATTAATTAATCATAACTATCTAAAAATTCGGATTGACTAACTATAAATTGGGAAAAATTCAATGCTATTTTCGAATAGTTGAATATTTAGTGCAATAACAAATACATAAGAAAGTGGTAGAAGCTTTAATAGTCACCATCTTTTACATAAGAGTAGAAGCTTAAATGTTTTCGTCGTGTGATGATTCATGATTCAAAAATTAGTTTCAAGTCATCCTTGATACTTATTCGAAATGAGGCGTTAACCAACCATATAAAAAATCAACAAAATTGCGTACCATTTAATATTTCAGCGGTTTTTTTATCGATATCAATTAATTTTTTAACAGCAAAAATTAGCAAGATATTAAAAGTTTAAAATTCATAAGAAAAACAACTTAAGATGAGATATTTGACAATTTTTTATCCAACTTATCCAATCCGGGTTCGTTGGTTTTATGCATATATATATTACAGCCTATCGTACACACAAGAAAGGCCTCCCGTGAATCCATGAAAAACACATTTCGCAAAACGCAGCGTTTTTTCCCTCCCCTCCCAATGTTGGCATCGATTGACATTGAGCGATGATGAAAAATGGCGCCTCGTCATGCAACGTCGCCTCAGTTTCTCGGAAGAAATCAGTTACAGATTATGCGCGCAAATGTATTAAGCATTCGAACAAACTAACAAAGTCATCCTTTTCCTGTCTTTATAACAGAATAAACTTGGATTATTCTTTCATAACTTTTGAATTACCTCGATTTAACTGTGACCAATATCATTCAATTTTCATTAGATGGCTGATGTCTGTTGCAAACAAGTTTATATTCTTTTCAACAGAAAGTTAAGATGAGTATATTTTGATTGCAATTATATGGTTAATATAAACGCTCAAGTACATAAAATAAAGTTGTTTGATTCATTTGTTTCATCAGTATAGTGCAATTTTTACAATTATACACAAATAATGCTCGTTACCCTCTTATAACAATTATCGATATTCAGAAATATCTCATGGTCTGTTCATCAAATCTTCTGGACTCTATCCTTGCAAGTATAATACCGTTCTACTATTCGTTGGCGCTCGACGTGTTGATGCCAGAGCTTTTTAATGCACATAAGTAAGTTTAAAAATTCATAGATATTCATAAACTAATGTGTATCATTTAAAGATAGTTTAAATCAGCGAAAATGTTCTCCTCTTGACTTTATCGCTCTCTATAAAAAGGCTCAGAAGAATAAATTGATCCTCTGTTCATCTGTTTGTCCGACCGAGCATATGAAAAAACCACAATTCAATAAAATGGACTAGAGTTTGACACATATGCCTTGTTTTGCTTGATTTTGTTCCAAATCCGCAAAAGAGTAGATTGTCAATGGAATTGTTTATTCATCTGTACGTAAACGCGGTAATTCAAAAAATTAAATGTGTGAACTGAAGCTACGATCTCTAGTGCAAAATGAAGATCAGTTTGAATTAAATCCATGTATGATCATATTGTTCGTTTGTTTGTGGGTTCACTTGAAAACAGCGAATTCGCGAATTCAATGAAAACATTCTCATTGATTCGTTTGATAGCTTAGCTTCTTCGTAGAAAGAATATGTATTAAATCCACGAATGTGTGAATTGTTCGTTTGTTTGTTCTCTTGAGAATAGGGATATTTTTCAGTAGCTTAGTTTCTTCGTAGAAGGAATTTCTATAAAATTTGTGAAAGCGCGAATTGTTTGTTTTTTGTTCGCTTGAGAATAAGAACACAGAGAGGGGAAAAAAAGAATAAGGTAATGAGGGCATTCTCAATGTATGATTTAATTCCTTAGCAAAATAAAAAAAAAATCAAAAATGCATAATATTTCTTTTAATTGTAATGCAATTTCTTTAGATTGGACGAGTCCAAAATTTAACACATATCTACAATTGCAGAATCGAATTCACATATTATATTTCAATGATCTTTCATGCTATGATTTTGAATTATTGTGTTCAATTAAAAAAATTCATTAAAAAACAACAGATAATCTTGCATTCAAGAGTTTAAAAAAGAATTGGTCATAAAATTTTGGTGATATAACCATATGCTAAAATTCGTCCAACTAACTTTCAGCATTTTTGAGCCTTCGGTTTCACATAAACAGGAGCAAGGCATCCCGTAGACGCACTTCTACTAGAATTCGAAAAAAACTTATAATTTTAGTGTAAAGGAAATTTAAATAGAGGGAATTTATAAAAATCTCGAGCTCGAATATTTATGATAAAGTTTGGTTTATGAAAAAGCGAGGAAAAGATTGTTAAAAGCATATAAAAAATGTACAATATAAATGCATTAAATGGGGGATCTAATATCTGGGACAAAAATTATTTGGCGAAATATTTTACTCATATAAGCATAACTGTCTGCATTTAAAATCTTCGTTTTAATGTTATATTCGGAGAACCTTTTCGTCTTTTCAGCAAATACCAAAGACTAGCATCTCTTTATGATTTTTATTCTACATTTGTTCATTCGAAATACACTTTTATAATTTTCAATGGTCCAGTATCTACTCTTATCTATAGGAAAGAAGGGTTATGAATTTAAGATTCGATTCCATTGAAAATATGAGGTGTTTTTATAGGAGAGGGGGGGGGAGTTAGCGCAGATGCTCCCAATTTGGGAAAGTGGAAATGGTCACAGAGGAATTCCGATTCAGTTATCATTCACTTCACCTAAACTTAGTTCAAAAGTATAAAGTCATTCACCAAACTTCAAAAATTCAGTAATTAAAAAATTCTTAACTGAAAATTGTTTTTACATTATTCAAATCACTCTCGATTTTAATGTCATGTTATTTTCAAATTTACAAAAGTTTTGATTTAAACGCTTTCTCTACTTATTTCTATTGTGCCTTTTTCAAATTAATATAGGCCCCTTTAAATTATTTCGAGCCAGATGCCTTTATTGACCAACCTGTTAGTCTGGAATATTGGCTTTTCTTTATTTAAAACTATAAATATGGAATGCATTTATTTAAAATGTTACGTTTTTATTAAAAACTAGCCTCCATTGGCGACCAGCCGGTTCGCCAGTATTACCGCTCGCTACAATTTTCAATTAAATATTTTAAGTAACTGGTCTCTTAATAGATTCTCAAACAAAACATTTTTGATCTTCAAATTTTATAGTCATACCAAACTTATACTGTTGTTTAGATCGTTTCGTTCAATTTACTATATATATTTTGCTAATTTCTTGTCATTTTCGGTAAAACTTCAACTTTAATTTAAAGTGGAAATGATGAAATTGCAATTAATATAAAGATATTTTTTAATAAAACCAAGCGTTTTATTTTATTTATCATCTTTATTGTTATTTATTTATTTATTATTATTATTGAATATGAGTACTGCAAACAGAATCGCTCGATATTTAAGTCTTATGCGAACTACAAAATATTTTTCATAATTTATGTAATATCTCAAACAATAATTCAACAAAAATTTCTCAGATTCAGCATAAAATTCAGTTTTTAGTTTTGCTTTCAAGAGGATGGAAATGAAATCAATAATAATATTTTTTTCCGGCATATAAATATATTTCAAAAATTATGAAGTCTAAATTTAATGCAGTAAGGTATCATATTCTGAGAAATATTCTGGACACACCAAATTTTAAATAAATGAATGAATGTTTCTATTATCCACGATTAACTAACACTTATTTATGAAGTTTTGAATGTTAAAAATTTAGAGAAACTCAACATTTTCATAATCTTAGGCCAATTAATCTTGAGAAACCTGCGCGCTGATTGGCGTATTTTCTTTGAAACGATCGATGGAAAATCTAAAATTATCCTTTTTTTATTGAATAGTGATATTCAAATTTTCATTAATCAGTCAGTTTAAGTGATTGATTTAGTTGATTGGAAATGAACTCTTTTTATTTAAAATATTAGTGTTTCAAGAACATTTTTTCAAACGTGATTTCAACAGCAGAAACTTTATGTAAAATCAAAAATTCGTTATTTATTAGAGCATTTATTGAATCAAGTTACATAAAATATAATCATTTTCCATTTAAACCATTTTAGCAGATCTGTGTCTATTACTAAAGGTTTACAAATTATCCGTGTGACCCTGATTTGAATGGATATCCTGTTCATATTAAACAAAACCTGCCTTAAAAGAAAACTGATTTATTGGATTAATAATATAAAGAGTGTAAAAGATCATAAAATAATTTTTCTTGAATTTATTTTTTAGAAAAAATAATATTTCATATTTGTTTCATTTCCTACAGACACGTGCCGAAAATTATATTTTTGCAGATTTCATTTTCAAAAAGATTTAATTTATTTTTAATTGGAGCTTTAATCAATGTGATGGCAACACGTTGAAAAAAGCTAATTTTTTCCCATGAATGCGAAACGTGCTTAATTTTAATTTTTATTTTTTACGAAAAAAATTATTGAAAAACATAGTTAAAATATTTATTTAAAAATTCATTAAAAATAGAAATTTAATTTTAAGGTTAAAGCATTGGTAACATTTAAAAGATAAATTTTTAATCTTTAACTTCATGTAAAAATCTTTTTTGTGCGGTAGTATTTTCGGAAGTTATAGCAGAAACACGCCAAAATTTCGCTTAATTTTTAAATAAATAAATTTCTAATTAAAAATTTGAAAAAATAATCCCAGGTGCACATTCCCGGCCTCCAAGGTATACACGTGCCAAATTTGGTAGCTGTAGGTTGAATGGTCTGGCCTGTAGAGCGCCAACACACACATACATTGAGCTTTATTATAAGTATAGATATAGATATAGATAATGAATTTAATGAAAACATTCTAATAAAACGTTTTGAACGCAGAAACTAAAAGGTATATATTACTAAGAAATAAGAGCAGAAATAAAACAACAGAAAAGAAACATTAATCCCTACTTCTGGATTAATATTCCAAAAAAAGGTTTTTTTTTTTTTTTTTTTTTTTTTTTTCCCCTGGAGGGGGAAGGGGGTCTTAATTTTAAAAACATGGCCAAAACAGTCTATTGAATGGTTTGACTGAACAATGCAATTTATTTGATTTTCACTAAAACAATAAAATATTATTATAAATTGCGATTATAATTATTTTTGCGAATTGTAGAAAAAAATTGTACCAAACTAAAATTAATATCATTAAATGATAACTTTTTTCCTAGTTTCAAGACAGTACAAATAATAATTTTTTAGATAGCATTTTCCGAAGATAAAGCTGAAAAATACTAAAAACTTGCTTATTTTCAACTAATAAAATGTAATTAATTTTTGGATTTCTAAAAGTTGACAGTGTCCTTCTTGTCTTGAAGGGCACAGTACCAAATTTCATCAATATGGGGTAAATATCGTATATCTGTAAAAAAGACAGACAAGCAAATATTCTTTTTACATACAGATCATTCATTCTTGAAAAAGCTTTTTGAAGATTAAATGGTTCTGTATACAATTGCTATAACCAATTTCTAGATTTCTAGAAGTAAATAATTAACAACGAAGAAAATCAATGCCATCTTTAAACTTACTCAAATCTAACGGGAAGCAAAATATTCAATAATACATTTGAGCATTCATATATATGTTTAACTTTAATAATTTCTTTACTAGGTCGATGCTTCAATGAAAAAACATCTAAAAAATTATCTATAGAAATTTTCAGATTCAAATTTCTAAATGATGCTTTTACCAGTGAATTGTCATGGGTGAAATATAAATTATTATTCTTTGTGTTTATAAGTACAAACGATACCAGCACCAAAAATTTTTTTTATTATTTACAGCTAATGTCTTATGTTTTGTATCAGAATGAGCTTGCTAATGCAGCAAGCAATACAACGCATAAAATCGTGAGTGTCATTTCGAAAAATGTCTTTTCCAACCGGATGATTTAGTTTCTATGCAGATATGCAATTTTATCTTAAAGACAGTACTCAGTTTCATCTATCAAATTCATTATCTGTTGAATTATTTCATACATATGGACAACAAAACAAATTGCCAACTTACTGATGAATTTAATCTAAAGATTGATAGAAGCCTGCAATTTTGGAGCTAACCCTCTTGCCGAATTTCATTTATCTAGATTTATTCCTATATTTAATTAGCTTATAAACAAGTAAACAAAATTCTAGTACTCTGAATTATTTTCGGTGTCTGGGGAATTTAAAATTTCTTCCAAATTTCATCAAAATCTAAAGGTGTTTTTTTTTTTCAATAGTTAAAAGAGGGGATATAACTTTTCTATGAAGATTTTGCTACGTTTGTGATATATTTGATTAATTTTTATTATAGTTCATTCATATAAAGTAAAAGATGTGTGAAGAGTTATTAGCACATCATTTTCATAATCTGGATCTTAAAAAGAGATGTTCTGGTTTGAACTTCACAAGTTACAATGAACGATAAGAAATTTCACTCCCTTAAACTTATAATACTCCTTATATATATTAAAGTATTGATCCTATAGATTTATATAATCCTCACCGGTTCGAATAATGGAAATTCCAAATGTTTTTAAACTATAAGTTGCGATTCTTTTTTTTTTATCATAATTTTTATTCTTTCGGAAAACATGACCTAAAAAAGATATAGGAAACGAATAATTTTTTTAATAAAATGAATACCATTGTGAAACAAAATTTCTGAGAATTAAAATAGAATTATATCAAAATAAGCCCTTTTTTATTTGTTTTTTAAAGATGAATTTAGAGAATAAAAAAAAAAGAAAATTGGAAATCCCATGTTTGTGAAATATTATTTTTGTTGACAAAATACAACGTAAAGAATGAAAATCAGATTAATTATGAACTTTTCAACTTAGAACATTTTTAAATTATCATTAATTTAAAAAATAAATATTTCTTCATTTTGAGAACTAGAGAAAAACGTTCATCTCAATTTAAAAGTAAAGTTTCATAATTGCTTTATATCAACAATTTTTATGACCTTTCAGTCGATGAAAACCTTATGAATACTGCAGAATAAAAGTTTTTTGGTTAAATTCAGTCAATTTTAAAGTTAATTTTAAAATATCCCGTCTTGATGACAATTTGATGGAATGATGGGCATGAAATTATAACTAAAGGATTTAAATGAGACTAAATATAATCCCGGAGTACCAACTGTTCGCCAAAGGCGACTCATTAATAATTGCTAGTTAATGTGATAAATCGTTAATCAATTTACGTAATAATTAATAGAAGCAATACCACTTATAGAAATTGTCAAAATTCTATATGAGGACGATTAAACTAAATATTTCACGCTAAATAACAAAAAAAAATCTTTTTTTTTTCCCCTCCCACCTTGGCTATAAGCATATAGTTTGTTTGATTTTAAAGTTTTTACAAGATGTGAAAAAAAAAAAAAAAAAAAAAAAAAAAAAAAAGAACTATTCGCTATTGGTTACGAAACATTCATATTTTTTTTCTTCCTTTTGGAAAATTCAGATAGGCTGTGTCTCTTTTTATATCGTCAGTTAAATTTAATAATTTTACGTCTGATGTAAGGAGATTAACCAAAAATATTGGGAAAAAAGAAGTAGCGCACCCTTTAATGTCAAACAAATAATCTTATTCGTATTGAATAAGTATTCCACTGCATTCAACATTTTTAGAAATCTTATCATTTTCTTGAAATAATGCGTTACCGCAATGCTTCAATAAATCTCATTGTCATTTTTGTTGTTGTTGCATATTGTTAGAGTTTTTTCTTAATGAAATTTTTAATCTGTTTGTATTAAATAATATAAAAAAAGTGCAGTTTTTTGGGTACGGCTCTAAATTCATCTATCATCTTTCGATTTTCGTACTCACCTAATTTCTTCAATGAATATATTTTCCAAAAGTAAATTTTTTCAGTAAAAATAACGCTTTTAAGTATCTTCTTAACATTAAATAAGAAAAAAAAATTATTATATGAATATTCTTAGTATTTGCTTGGTGGGTTCAAGAAAGTGCTGGTGTTTTTGAAAAAGGTTCAAGAAATAATAGATTTATAATACTAATCTATAACAATGTCTAGATCTATGACAGTTCTATATCATTTTCGATTGCACATTAAAACCCAAATTTCAGAAGAGATCACAGAACTGTAATCAGCTGCTGGAGCATAAAAGAAAGAACATGCTCTTAAAATAGTATAGGTTCTCAGCTTATTTATGGTTTCAAGAAATCTTTCAGAAAACAAACATAAAAGATTCATTTTTCCTGAAGCACAGCCAATATTCTAGATAATTTTCTTGTTCTAGCACTCGAGTAAGGAAAGATTCTACCATATCATCCAAATGTGAACAGGCTATCAATTACTTGGCAAACCGTCTTCCGCAACAATACTGAGTGTTAATACTCGCTCCTGTTGTCACTTACATAAATATCAGATACAGTTCTCTGATAGACCTGTTAAGAAGTCTCCCAACCATAAGACATAAGACAACATCTTATAGACATATTAAGAAGTCTCCTAAGACATACGACCTAGAAATTTAGCATATAAGTCATCGCTTTTATAGTACATGTTTTAAAAGTCAATTTTCAAGCCACTATAATAATTACTTAGAATCTATGTACTCAAATGTTTGCATCTAACTATTGCCGCCATAGACGTTATTTTGTACATAGAGTACTGTTTAAATATATAAGAAAATTCCTTCTGGTATCCTGAGATTAATACTTCTGATTCAAAGGTTGCAGTTTCCTGTAAAAGTTTGTTAAAGTGGTCGATAAGTATTTGAAGATGAGATGCTTCTCACATAATCAGTACATTGTCTGTATGATTATCAACCCATCTAATAACTTGGTCTTTTTTCAGATGGAAGGAAAAAAACTGCTGAAACAAATGTATTTTAATTGAATCCTCCCATGTTCCATATTACAAAGCTTAGAAAGGAATATTAATTAGAGTAAAAATATGATGGAATCTGATTTCAAATCAAATATCGTTTTACTATATGCATCATGTTACACAAATAAATACCCTAATTATAGATTTTACATTAAATGCAATTATATTTTACAAATTGATGATAAATACATTTGCAATGTGATAAAATTTGTATTAACGTTTACGATAAAGACACCTTCTATATAATAATAAATTTTTTTCCAACGAAATTCCTTTTTGTATATAACAAAAAGAATTGTATAAGGGTAGATATGCATGTATCTTATAATATAATAATAATGATAAAAATGAAGCATGAAAATAAATAATGAATAGATAATGAAAGCTAGTGTTAAAATGACGATAAATAATGAATTATTTTGGGCATTCACTAAATGTACTTAAACACAAATTTTAAAATTTCGAGTGTCTTCTATTAAAAATGATATGCTAGGAAAATAAATACTGGTCACAATAATTTCTATTTTTTATCTTTAACCTTTTGTTTATTTAACTTTATACTGAAACATTTGTGCATTGTAAGATCTAGATAACTTCAGTTTCTGTCAAGCAAATTTATTTGAATCTGACTTCCAATTTATTTTGATGTGTCTTGATTGAATAGAAGCATTTTTAATTAGAAGGATTGCAGTTATATTTTATAATTTAAATGTGTTTACATCAGAAATTTATAGCTATTTTTATTATATTGCATTGGAAAATTATAAACCAACAATATAAAAAAAATTATTTATTTTTTTAAAAAAATATTTTACACGATGTAGAAAATTTCAAAAAACGCGTGAATTCTACTGCTCATATAGCAAAAAACTTATCATTTCTTTTTCCTTTCATTCATTACTTCATCATTTTTTTTATCCCTAAATTAAGACAACTGTTATTTTTAAGCGCCTGAAAAAAAAAATTTGGTGGGGGGAAGCACGATTTTATTTTTTATGGATATGATAAGGGTTTTTTAAAAGTATTTTATGTATATTTTTTAATATAAATTTTTCAATTTACATATCTTCCATTTGTTTGATTTTGAAGGAAGTAGTAAATATTTAAATTAGAAAGAAATAGTTAGCTGGTTCTTGATAAGTGTTATCATAACTGTCGAGAAAAACATGTTGAATTCGATGAATTAAATCATAGATTGACGTTTCCAACCTATATCATTTCTTTACTCTGTTTAAAACTATTTCCTTAAGTTTGCATTCCTTCCCTACTCAATAGCTTTTTCTTTTCCCCATCAAATACTGAATTCGAAAACTATGGAAATAAAATTTGAGCAAATAATCAGTAGTGGTGATTAAATAATAAATTGATTCAAGTTACTATAAAAGTTATAACATAAAAATAATTCAATTATTTAAAGATATGTCTTCTAATTATTCTATCTGAAGATTGTGTTGTATTTTTTTATACAGAAAACTAAAAAACGGAAAGATGACTGTTGAAATTTTTAATCCAGTTTTGATTCGCTGTAAATGTTTCCAAAGGTAAAACATGCATTTCTGCCATATGGGATGCCTTTGAACTTCAAATAATTAATAATTTCGAAAAGATGATTTTAACTGAAAATTTTTAATTTCTACATTTTTAGATGCTGTTTTGTTCATTCCAATCGATCTTTTTTTGTGTACTCATTAACAGAACAATGTTCAAATCAATAGGCATGGGTTTCCACCGAACAAGTTGTCTGCATTAAGATTGACTTTTGTTCCAATACATCTCTTTCGAATAACATCATTCTATCAAGATTCAATACAAAGAATGTCGAGTTTTTATTTCGAATAGTATTTGGACATCTTAAATCTCTTAATTATAAAACATAACTGGATAAAAATTCCTACTTGATCATCCGCTTTAAAACGGTTTATTTCAATCAAATTTTATAAAGAGATAATTATTGTTTATTAATATTCTTCATTCTTTAAAAAAAAACCTTCACAAAAAAAGTTTTATAACCTAAATGTATATTTTAAGCAAATGAAATTAACAAATACAATAAAAACAATTAATTCACGTGGTTCTTTCTAAAAAATTAAAACAGAGAAAATTGATTTAAAGTGTACGTGTTTCAGCAATGTTTGTAGAAAAAAGTTGTTTTTGCTTTCGATATTGAAGAATTTGAAAAAAAACCTGCATATTGAGAAATTTTTCATGTGTACCAACATCAATGTTTTCAAGTGCCGAATAATAACTCAATAAAGACTTTTTAAAAAATACCAGATAATGCTTATAGCATGCAACCTTTAGAAAATTGAAATCTCAAATTGTCTATCGAAGAACTCTGATGAGATTTTACAGTACTTATTAACTAAAAATGAAATTTCAAAACTTAAATTTCAACTTGTTAATTCATTAATTTTTCAGAGATTTTAAAATGTATATATATTAAATCAGAGATTTAGAAACTCTAATTTTAAATCCAAAATATTTTTCAGACACGTTAAAGTATTTATTAAAGTAAATACGAAATTAATGCAGAATATTATAGAAAAAAAAATTCATCATATTGTCAAATTTAAGTTTTTAAAATAGTAAAAGGCAAACGAAAAAAATATGCCATTTAACTTACCTATGTGGGAGAATATGATGAACAAATGTTGATGGTTCCAATTTTTTACTCTCCACCGAACAGTCACAATATGATCAGCCCATCACTTATTGGTCAATAAACGGCATGTCAACAGTTCTAAAAACAGACTCGGTTTCGATACTCAGATTTCGAATCCAGTAATTCTCCTAGCCGTGAACGAATCGAATACTTTTCAACGACGAGTTAAAATCCATTTTTAACAATATGACACAATTTTTAGAAGTATTCTGTTCTTTTTATGGAAAAGCAAACGAGAAAAAAAAAGAACTCTAGACTCAGATTTCTGGTTGTGGTCGCGAATAGGCTAAAACTGCCGGAGGACCTGATTGTCACCTGAGTGCTCGAATAAAGGTGCGTCAATCACGATGGAGTGCTGACGCCTACATTCGATGTCATTGGAAAGACATCTAAAAGTAGGAGGAGTCGAAATATGTGTAATAGAGCCACTGAGGACCGATTTCTAGTAGGAAGGCGTGGTGATAGGCGGAGTCACTTGTGAATGATACTACTGATTGCGGCTGTTAGCACAGAGCTTAGCATATTACAAGGCGACGGAAGTGCCTTTTAACACTAACTGAAAGGGAGTGTAAACTGTTAAAGGAATCAAGATTTCACGGTTCGGGTTTTCGGGGTCCTCTCGAACAAAGAATCGTCAATCGCTTGTGTATGCTGTCAGTGTAAATGTTAGCGAAATGAATATTTAATATCGGTAGGGAATGTGTGAAAAGTTGACAATTGTATGTCAGTTAACAGAAGGAATAATACAAAAGAACAGGACGAATACTGTCAGAGCAAATTTATTTTAGTGAAAATAAAATTAAAAAAAAAAACGGGAAGGAATAGAGAATTTGATCCTTTTTTTTTTTTTTTTTTTTTTTTTACAATAGTATTTCTCCAATACTAAAAACACAGTTGGAATATAGACATACACCGAATTCATTGATGCTTTTACGTCATAAGGAAAATTACAGTGAAATTTCTTTAATACGCAATTTTACATTGGCTTTGATTCATTTATATTCAATGCAATGTTTTTTTTAAGTCATTGTAACTTCCATGTTATTCAATAGTGCAAAGAAAAGGACAGGATATTAACTCAACTCAAAAAGATTTGTCAGAAAAATTTCATCAATCGAAATATATGGAATTTATTTTCAAACAAAATAAAATTTAATCGCTTCCTTGCAAATCTTCTATAAGAGAATAACCCCCGCTCCAAAAAATGACAATAAAATTACGATACGCAGTTAATTGTAGTAGTTCAGCTCGGCAATTTTTTTTTTTTTGTGAAATCGGGGGGGGGGGGGAGAAAATATTTAGATACAAATCACATACTGATTGCAAACGAATATTTTTTTAACTTACCTACATACGAATTGGTCATTTAAATAAAAAGAAATCATGAATGCCCTTAGTTTAAAATGTTATTCGAAACAATCTGCGATATTACAGTATTCGTTTTACAATTTATCTATCATTGTTTATATTTCTCAATTTATACTAGTTTTAACATGGTGAAATAGGGCCCAAGATGGCGTTATATGATATTGTCGGCATGGGAGCAGGGAGAAAAAGGCATTTATAGTTAGTCATTAAAATTTGTGTGTATGTAAAACCCCTTTTTATCAGATAAAAAATCTATATAAATAAAAAAGGCAAAACCTTTTCTAAATATAAAATTTGATCCAAAACGTTAGATTCGTTCCGAGATACACAAAACAAATTTATAAATCTATAAGAAATACTCGTTTAAAGTTATAAGATTTTTTTTTCATTTTTATCTTTTATGTAAAAAAAAAAAATTGTTTAGAATATTACAATGTATTCAATGTATTCTAAATTAATCCAGTTCTATATCCTAAGACAAAAATTGGAGAAAGAAAAAATATTTAAGAAGGTTTCTTAAGAAGAATTATTGAAATAAGAGAAACATGCTATAATTATCATCCCCGTTCTTATAAACTTATAAAAAAAATAACTTAGTAACTTATAAAATTAGTAACTTATAAAAAAAATCGGAATTTCAAACATAATCGGAATTTTAACGTATTTTGAACACAGACTGGGCATAATGTCGCTTTCATTAATATGTCAACCCTAAATAACCTACTAAAGAGTTTTATTGTATTTTGAAAACAAAAATATTTTAAAAGGTGTTTTTCAAAATTTAAATATAATATTATTAATCATTAAATAAATCTTTTTTTGAAATCAATGATTTCTTAATAAAATAATATTCCTTCTCTTTATAAGAATCTTTCTATCATTCCATAACTTTTTTTTTAAACTGGTGCATAAAATGTACTTTAATTCTTTTTTTCAAATTCAATATTAAAAATTTGAATGAAACTTTTTTTTACTACGCAATTTTCTAATCACGAATACCTCCTAACCACTAATAGAACGAAGAAAAAGCTTTAGGCACAATCAGTTATCGAAATATAAAGGAAAAATTCAAGAGTTTTTCCTCTTTTTCTTTTTTTTTTTTTTCCTTCCTTTACTTTATTGATTTTGTCTAGACGCTATGTAACCAAATGTTCTCGACTAATGACAGTAAAAATCTTTTAAAATATCCAAAATGACTTTTTTGCAGATCATTTGTCAGTATTGCTTTTCAATTTCACATTTTGAATATTTTCCGACAATAGTTCTTGAAATTATTATTCAAAGAAAGCTGTTTTGACCCAATTTTAAATAATATTTAATAATTATTTAACTGGTGGTTATCTGAATGCCTTGCTACTTTTCTTTGCTTTTCACATTCTTATAACAAAACATTTTTGATTAAAACCAGGATTGATTGCAAACAAATAAATGTACATAATATTTCTATTATACAGAGTGGTAGCACGCTGATATAAACGCAGTTAAAAATCAACGAGTGTGGTCTGTTAGAAACTTTCTTTCATACATTCTAATAAAGGTTTTATCTCAGAGAACGCCTTGCTTGGCATTAGCTACAATAGTTATAAAATATAATTTTGGCCCGAATTTAGCATTTTTACTGACTCAATGGAGCGATCCTTGGCGAGTTTGACGATTAATTCCTGCCACGCATTAATAGTATCCGAAAATCGAATTTATAGTGTAGACACGTTTTTCCCAACCAAAAAAACAAAAACAAAATTTTGACACAAAACTATTCTTGTAGTGAAAAAAATTACATTATAAATTTGATATATTAAAATCACTCCTTTTTTTCTTTTTTTGAATTTGTGGCGTTTACATATTTTTAAAAGTATAGATCAACAGACGGTCAACCACTTGTTGGATCTGACTCAAAATTTGAAAAATGTCTACGCTATCAATGTTAAATCTATTATTATCAATGTTAAATTTGTACAGAATTTTATTTATTTGGTTCTTTCCATTTTATAGTCACCGTATTAACTTATATAAGAATAGCCAGACAGGCAGACTTCCTGTGGAGGGATTTTTCTAAAATTTTTACAGAAACCTACAAATTTGGTGTAAAGACTGCATGCCAAATTTCATTCGTCTAGCTCAAAGCGTTTTTGAGTTATCTTCGTCAAACAGACGGACATTTTTTTAAATGTGTTTTTCGAACTCAGAAATTTTTAAAGCATGATGATTTATCAAAATCCCGAGTTCCAATTCTTTGATGATTACAGTACTCTATCTTTATACGACACATAAGAGAAAGTAAAAATGTCTATATTATTTTCTTTCAACATGAACTCCACCGAGCATGCTAAGATTTTTGCTCCTTTATTGGAGAGTATGTGAGAAAATTTCGGGGAAATTACTTCCACTGATTTTTTTTTTCATTAATGATCAAGATATTTAGATTCAGCTGATTTTTTTTATATTAAGTAGGTTTCAGTCTAAAGTATGCTTTTAAAAAAAATTTCAAAAAAAAATTGCAATCAAGATGTAATTTAGAATCAAGCGATGATGAAAATTTCTAATGTGCGTCCGATTTCAACTCCTACGGCTGCTCTTTCCTGTGATGTAATTAAATGTATAAGCGTATAGACATAAAAACGGGGAAATGTATCGCATAATGAACAGAATGGTGTAAGGTTTCTAAAATAGTATGAATATTTCTAAAATTAGTAAGTAAAAAATAAATAGTACCTACTTTTAAAAAAGTACAAGTCTATCGAAATATGAACTTTAAATATATTTTACTGAGAAAGCTCTTAAGATTAAATTATAAAAAATGTTTAATTGAAATTATAAACAATTCATATTAGCTATTTCTCCCGGTAAACCAACTGGTTATCACAGGTGGTTAGTTTGAATAAAAATTGACTAAATCAGACCAGTGGTTGAGGCTGGAAGACTGGTTTTTTTTATTATTATTATTTATTTATTTTTAAATGCAGGTAAGCAAATTTCAGTCGTTGTTGTTGTTTTGGTAGTAGTATTTTTTATTAATCAATTATTCAATTATATGGATATTTTAGATTAAATAGATCGAATTTATCTTTCAATTAATACAGATAATTGCTGATGGTTTCTTTGCGTACGGAAGAAACTCAAACGTGTGTTTAAGCATTTCTTCCTGACGACGGATTGCGCCAAAAATTGAAACGGATCAACTGCTTTGATGCTGTAATGTCTTGATTTAGACTGATCAAATAACGAAGCAGAATTTTCAGACAATTCTTTATTTTACAGCCCTATATATACAAAAGAACAACTTGTTCTAATCTTGGTTAAATAAATAGTTATTTATGCCTGTAGTAGGAGACACAGCAGTCGAAGTCGAAGGGCTTTCTTGAAACTCAGTTGGTTCTCGGACTCCGAACTCGTGGGCGTAGTCCAACTGTCTGCTTGCAATTCGTTTCTTCTCCTCTTCTAAAAAAAATCTCCATACTTTATTTCGGCGACAATCTCAGCCTCTTAATTTACATTGGTCATTTGAGCTCTCTTTAGGCCAATCGGAGTTCAGCAATATGCTCTCTCAGCGGCGTCAGTCGGTCGTGGGAAGGTCCTTTGTGTGATGCACCTTTAATGACTGACTATTCTGGAACACGGAGTTATCATAGTCCTTTCACAATGAGAAACAGTTAGCATCCAGATGTTTGGACACCCATTTCTCTATGAAGTTATTCTCAATATCTCTTGCACAAGGAATTCCCACATGTGGTCTTTCACTGTAGTCCTAATGAACAGATGCGAGACCACTCAGGTGAAAAGATCCACTATCTGGCTTTCTCGAGAAGTTTAGTAAGTAACAGCGACGACATAGCTGGCTGTAAATGTTTTATCAGAACTGGGAAACGGGGAATGTTACAATGCCAGTGGACAGCAAGCCAAATTTTGTCCATCTAGCTCATTTTAGTTTTTAGTAACAAAGTACATATTTTTACAGAAAAATTAAAATCCGATAGTTATACAGAGAGAGATATCCATAAAGCTCAATGACGGAATAACAGTGTTTTATTTTTCGAAAACGCGAATACACTGTAACAAAACATAGTTGAAGAACAACAAGAGCAGCACTTGCGGTAAACAGCACATAAGCAGCTATTCGTTTTGAAATAACCTGAACAACATAAAGCACTCTGAGAACTCAAAAAACCAACACTCCAATAAAAGGCTCCGCCCAGCTGTTTAGCTCGACTGCTAACTCTCATCTGTGCGCTCGAATACTCCTAAAGACTACACGTTTTATAATTCCCGTTAAGGGCATTAAGCGTTCTAAACATACATCGGATTTCGTATTCTAATGTAGTTATCACCAAGCCTCTCGAATTTTCTGGGTCCTTCATTTTTTTCGCCAATTCGACAAATGGTTGCCAAGTTTTTACCAAATACCGGATGTCATCCATTCAGCATTCATTAGAGATATCTGTAAAACTCTCTTAGTTATTATAAAACTAACTGCTCAGGGAAGCAATATTACAAATTTATAACAATATTCATACGAATAGACTGGTAGGCACACGAATGAAATTTCGAAAGCGCCTTTCTCGATGTCAGCAGAGATCAAAGAAATAAAAATTAATCAAGTTTAAAAAATGCTTTTTTAATGATTGCGATACTTTATTTATCGTCTGTCCACAAGAAAACTTTAAAAAACATTAAGCACAGTTAAGTTTCTATCCATACTTTCTAAATTTACACACATTTTCACATTAAATTTTCACACATCTTTTTATATAGTCTGATGATCCTATTACTCTTATTTAGTGAATTGATATACTAAAATTTTAACCAAAAAGAGTTCCATTCTTGCGTAACTAAGACTGATCAAGTCATGCAGCTTTGTATATCAACTTGAACTTGCTTCAAGCAGTCATCGTTTGATTAAAATAATAAAATTCAGAGTTCCATTATTCAGTTGATTTTAATCGCACAAGAATGAAACGTCCTTGATTCAAAGCGTCAATATGTCAAGAATATTTTACTAAATATGATTAATAACTCTAGGGATTATATAAAAATTTAGACAGATTTTTCAAAGATTTTTTCTACAATCCATTTATTTACTCAAATAGCTTTAAATATAATTATTTATTTCATTTAAGAATAATGGTCAATATTTTGCCAACATTTGAAATTTTTTTATCGAAACAGTATTTTAGATTGGTACGATCACTTTAGTGAAGTAGGAAAAAGCAGGAGAAAGATGGCTGAAAGCATTTGGAGTACATGTATTTTCGAGATAAAGATTACCGAAATCAAATTGAGCAAATATTTATTTTAGCCGCGTGATTATCACGTCGTATTGTAATTTCACACTGGACAGTTAAGGGTGAAGAAATTAGACCTTGAGAAGCATGGGAAAACCGAAACCTTGCAAGCGCTGAAGTTAGACTTTAAATGAAGTTTGAATTCAAGTGATAAGAAAATAATTAATCTCAAGATCCTATCATAATAATAATCATAAATTGAATTATAATATTTATATGTGTTTTGTGATGTTGATTTAGTTTAGTTTTTTATTGAATCCGTTATATCCGTTTTAAAGCAGCACAGGACTGTTTTGGGGCGTACCCAAAATGGCCGAATGGTCATGGCACTGGTCTTGTGATCAAGAGACCTGGGTTCGAATCCCGCTAGAGACACTGAGATTAATGGTATATGTAAATACTTAATTCCTTGATTTTATGTTTTCCTTTATTTCATGTTCCAGAAGATACTGGACATTTCTTTAGTTTACCAGACAAGTGTTCTGGACTTTTCTTACTGTCTCCAGAAGAGTATTCCGGAACTTTCTCTGCTTGTATAAAAGCAGAAGATTTGTCAGTTACTGTGTTCTCAGTTCTGAGTTCAGTTAATAAATTGGTTTAGCTCTATCTCTTGTGTGTGTCATTAAGTTCTATACTAAAGTATCTACGTGATAATATGAACATATTATTGTATATAAATTATTAATATAATATTGATAGTATAAATATATATCAATAATATATTATTAAATTTTTTCCTGTAATATGTAATAATACTTGTTTGCGCTTCAATTTTAAATAATTTATTGGATTTTCGAAATTATTTATAATTGTGATCGACATAACGCATGACTTATGGACTACGCATTCTACAATTTTTAGTTCTCGAAACAAAAACTGAAATAGTTTCTAGTTCTAGACACAAAATCCTTTCTAATGCTTTCAATTTTCTGGCATTAACGAGGTTACGTTTTTTCCAGATAAGACAGATTTTATAGTATATTAAAAACATTTTCAATTGAGTCTAGATTACAAATCCAATAAAAAAATTGGAATATATTCTCAGCTGAACGTCCTCTTTATATAACAAACTGTAAAAATACTTACATGTTTCCTTTTAATGATATTTATTTATTTTTATTTAAATACTTACTTGGAAATTTCTGCTATATATTATCAGAAATTCACTTAAGCGTAGTTCATTTGGATTTGAATCGAAATTTCATTTAACCTATTTGATTGGCCTATATAAAAATTCAATAATAAGTTTAAAAAAGAAATAGGTTTAAAATTTTTACATCAATTACAATATTATTACGAAAAATTATCAATATAAAGTTAATATAATCATTAAAAGCATTTTACATTCAATGACAATTCAACTCATCAATTATTTCAAAATTTTCTCTTCTAATCCCAAAATGCTTCCAGACAGTTCGACCTAAATTATTAGGAAACAATTTACTTATAAATTATCTTTTCAGAAAAGTTTTGCGAGTGGATATTGTATACCAAATAATTTAAAATTTTTTACAATCTTGCAGTGAATAAATAAGCCAAACATAGTGATAGTTACTTGATATAATTACTTAGAGATTAAAGGATTTTGATAGCATTAACCGACTGGTAACAATAACCGAATTCGGTACTACCAATTACACTTTTATTACATCAAGAGAAAAGAGAGGGGGAAAAACCTACTTACCTTCAGGCTATCTATAATTTATTTCAAAAACAATTAAAACAAGTTCATTAATTTTTGCTAATCGACAATTATTCCTTACCAGTTCATTCATACTTGAATGGGTTTTTTTAAGCTGTTGAAGGATGTTACAGGCCAGTTTTCAAAATATCAAGTATTTGACAATGTTTAGTGTTCGATGGAGGATTTTTCTTCAGTACTTTCGTCCCTATCCGAATCATCAACGTTTATTGCTGGATTTGCACAAAAAGCATTTGATAAACCAAAATTTGAAACAAAATTACAATTTTAATACTAATATCATATTAAAAATATCATTTCTTTAAATCGTTGTGTTTTCTGATTTATCGAGTTTACATACATGGGAAAGTACAAACAGATAGCCTACCTCATGTTGAATCTGAATCAAAATTTAAAGGAATCACTTAAGATTCTAAATGTGTGAACCGAATTATATTTCTCAAGTTGTTCATGTTTTGTTGTTATGTTTACTTCGAACAGACAAACTTACTCTAAATGGACTTAGTTCAAAATTTGATAGAAATTTGTAACTTCTATGTGCATATCAAATTTCATCCGTGTAATTTAAAGCGTCAATGAGACAAACAGGGTTTCAGATAAACAGCCGTAATTCCAAAAATTTGTTTTTCGAATTCATGGAGGTTTAAAACCTGAAGATTCCTTAAAATTTCGAATTCGAATTTTTTGATGATTTTAATGCTTTTTCTTTGTATTCGAATTGGCAAAAATTTGTTGTTGTTTTTTTAGCTTTATATCTAACATGCATAAACAAACATATATGAGTATATCAGGTTAATAACGGAAAAAAAAAGCAGCGTCCAAATTTATTATTTTCTTCCTCTCTCTCTCACACTCTTTGGTCTTCAACTGAAACATTCGTATTTTTTTCGCAAAAAATATGAATCTGTAATGCTGCTTCCCAGCATAGGTGGTTCCATCATCAGAAAGACCGTTTTACAGTCGTCTGTATTGGACGGAGTCCGGATGTCGCTTCGGAGGTCCCAGAGCTTGGCGACAAACTTGGCGACCATTTGGCGACTTGGCAACGAATTTGGCGACTTTGGCGCCAAAATAGATTATATCCGAAACATCGAGAATTTTCCCGATCCGTTCATTGGGAACCGAGATACTCCTCGAAAGTTCCTGATTGGTTGAGAGGCTTCTAGCCTCGGCTCCTGAGACCTATAAAAGGAGGCAGTCTGTAGCTGCGTAGAGTAGTCGGGAACGACGGTGAAGAACGAGTCTTCCAGAGATTAGCAGAGCAGCGACGGAGTCAAGCTAGTGCTGAACGAAGCTGTGCGAGACTGTCTGCAGTAGAGTCTTGTTGTATGCTGCTGTGCGCACGTCTCGTGGCTGAAGATAATTGTCTTTTCTATGCTGTATATAATTGTCGTCTTTGTGCTGTCCTGTGTGTCTTCGTGTAAATAAACGTCGTTGATTTTTTTCTACTGCCGCCTGCTGATTGAGCGTTCTCCACACCATATAACTTCCACTATCCAAATGAACCCGGAAATTTCGTAACAATATCTAAGGGCCGACATTTCGTGTTTAAATCTTAATCCTCTTAAAAATCTTGTAATTTGAGATTCATTTCAATGTTTGACATAATGAAAAAAATTCAGAAATAATCTAGTTCTTCTAGATGAATAAAAACGAAAAAAGGCAAAATAAATACAATTCTTTACAACTAACGTAAAAAGCTCAAACTATATCAAATCAAAAATAGATGGAGCAAGTTTTAAGTCTTATAATTGAATATGGAACATGATTTGTGATTTTTAAACCATTAGAAGCTAAATTTTCTTTTATTTTTCCTTTCAAAAATAAACAGAATGATTTGAAAAGATTCCGATGATCTTTAAGACTGGGTTAAATCTATCCAGGCATACCATTTTTGTACAGGAACATATAAATAGCAGTTTTCCTTTTTGTATGTGTTGCACGACATCATTGTTTCAGTAAAAGATAAGGAGAAAATAGGATGAAGTTTTACAGCGCTGCTAAAATAAAATATATGCATTTAGTGCACTGAGCATTTAATTGAAAATGATGAGTTCAAAATGTGAAAGATTTCTATACACACGTTTGTCTCATGTATTTATACCTAAGCTTTGCGAAACTAATTAGTAAGGGCTAATTGAATTGTGACTGTCAAAGATCTAACCTGAAAAACTGTCCTTGAAACGGAATTCTTTATTTCTGAGATAGAAAAATTTCCAAAGAATTTAGTGGGCATTAATAAGGGCCCTTGGGGAATTAAGGCAAGTCTCGAGACTCACTTTTTACTCTCCTTAATTTCCACAACCAGATCTTTTTTTTATTTATTAATTATTATAGGAATATTTAGTTTAATTACCTACATAGGGATAGCTACATATATAACTGTTTATATAGGGATTATTAAGTTTTATCGCTATATAAACAGTCTTTAGAAGCAAATTTTAATAAACTGAGAAGCAAAGGATTGCAAACCACTTTCAGAAGAGTTTGTTTCAGTATATCGCAAATAAAACTTCGCGGAGTGACTTCAGTGAAATGTTCTTGCATGCTCTCAATTGAAGGCCTTATTCCCCTTTCTCTGCATAAAATGTTGATTTTGGCTAGTGCCCTGAATTCCTTGCATGATATTGGTGAGCGATGGTTACGAAATATAAATCTTTTATGAATTCAGCATTGTTATTAAATCTATTGAGAAAATATATATTTTAGCTACCTTTTTGCCGTCCGATTAACACCAAAATTTCAAACATAGAAGCATCTATAGTCACAAAAATAACATACCGAATTTCGTTAAGTTTTTGAGTTTACATGCATGCGAAAATGCAGACCGATAGATGAATTTGGTTCAAAATTTGACAGCTGTATTTGATATTAGATGGTAAATCTGTGTACCAAATTTTATTGAACTAGTTCCTTGCATTTTGTAGTTATCGAGTTTTGTATTTTTCTTGTACTCGAACATCCTTCCAGATAGATTTCAATTAAATGCATGTATTTCATTCGAAATTTGATAGAAATCTACGAATTTAGTCCTAATTTCCTGTACCAAATTTCAGCCATCTAGCTCACCATTTTTGAGTTTATCATGCTGAGACAGAGGGACAGACATAATATCATAAATGTATTTTTCATCAAATAACATGCTCATCAAGTCAAACGCATTGAAGCAATTGCTGTTAAATACCGGCGAAAATTAAAATATCATTAAGTGTATATATATATATATTTTGTTCCATCAAATAAAATTGTGTTCGAATATCATTTATATTTCTATTTATACTTATAATAAAGCTCAATATGTGTGTGTGTGTGTTGGCGCTCTAAAGGTCAGACCGTTTGAAACACAGCCACCAAATTTGGTACATGTATACCTTGGAGGTAGGGAATGTGCACCTCGGAGTCCTTTTTTGAATTTTTAATTAGATTTTTAAGTAATTAAAAATTAAGTAAAATTTTTCCTGTTTTTCCGCAATAATTTCCGAAAATATTACAGCACAAAATTGATTTTTACATCATGTTGAAGATCAAAAAATAATCTTTTCAATGATACTTGTGTTTTAACCAACTAATTAAATTTCTGTTTTTAATGAATTTTAAAAAAATCTATACTATTATTATAAAGGTGAAAGTTTGGATGGATGTTTGTTACTCAATCACGCCAGAACGGCTGAACTGAATTGGATGAAATTTGGCACAGAGATAGATTATGGTCTGAAATAGAACATAGGCTATTATTTATCCCGGTTAATTGAGTGGTTAATTTTTTATTAATTAAAAACTTCCCCGCTAAAAATCTTTTCATTTTCTCACCGCCAAATGAGTAAGGCTTCAGTTTTTTCTCACGCAAACGAGGTTAGGCTTAACATGTTTTCGAACTATTATTTCAAACGACTTCGTTTAATTTCTTAATGTAGGTGCCTTTAAAATTAAACATTGTTAATTAATCGATCTTTAGGATTCATTCGAAGTACTTTTGAATTAAAATAAATAAAATAAAGGAAATTAAAAATTTCTAATCTGCATAGCGTTACCCCAACTGGCGTAGAAAATTCACGCATTTGCGTTACCATACCTGGCGTTGAAAATTTACGCATGCGTTGTGTTGGCAACTATATTTCCAACGGATACGGACTTGATTTTAATTAATTGGTTTGCTGCTTTGTTTTATTTCAGGTGTACACACTGTAAATAAATTGTTTTTAGGTTAGTTGTGTGCGTTTGTAATTAAATTATATTTATGTTAGTTATATATTTTTCATATATGCTTATAGTTTTAAGTACATAGTTTTCTTAAGTAGTTTTCCCCCCACGTTAAAGAGGTTATGCTTAACATGTTTTCAACCTATTATTTCAAACGTTTCTGTTTATTTTCTTAGCGTTTGATACATTTAAAATTAAACATTGTTAATTAATCGATCTGTTTATGATGAATCTAAAAAAAAATTGTTGAAAAATTCTTGAGATGTTATATAAATTAAGAAAGATATTCTTTAGTGCCCATAAGGTTTAATTCTCAGCGAATTTATGCTTTCATTACTCATATTTAAAAAAAATGCTTCGTTTCAGTAAAAAATGTTATATTAATTGTAGTTTAATCATTTCCACTTTAATTTAAAGCATAAATTCTAGGGCGGATAACAGAAAATTAGAGAGATACATATTACGTTATGGCTGAAGGCCTTTATAATATTATGAGTGAATTATATGACTATCAAAATTTGAAGTTTTAAAATATTTTGATGACGAAGCTATTAAAATAAGAATTCATAAAATATTTAATTATTAAAATTTTAACGAGCATTAAGATTGGCGAACCGGCTAGTCGTCAAAGACGGCTAATATCCAATATATGCAAAAAAGCTACAAAAAAGAAAAGAAAAAGTTATCGCTGTTACTTTCGGACAAAAAGAAAGAATTTCATTCTGAAATTGTCGCTTTTAATATAATTTATATGGGGATAATTTCAAAACATATAGCGAAATTTTAAAATGTTGTAAGTGGAGCATAAAGAAGCCTTTTCCGTCCCAGAATGATTGTCTGGAAGTAGCTCCTTTATATGTCTCTTGTTATGACAGTCATTAACACTAAGGAGGAGGTTGTAAAGACTTCACTCTAATTTGGCAAAGAATGCATCTCTTTACAAAGGCAAAGTTTGCAAATATCCATCTGATGTGCGGACCAACAATTGGATATGAATTTTCTGCTCAGAGGCTATTTGATGAACGATCCAGATGAGATAGCTGCCATATTGCCGAATATTTGAGTGGCGACTAACAGTTCTACGAAAGTGGAGCTCTCATCCTAATTGGAAAGGATCTCGATCGTGCCTAACTTCCCGGATTCTTATAATGGAAGAAAGTGTTTTCGTAGTACTTGGGTCTGAAACTTTCACTCGTATGCTTAATTTCATGTATATTCGAAGGAATGTATCCATTCCACTTACAGAGTTTATAAGTGCTGAAAGCGGGAAGATATCCTGCATAGAGTTCGCCCGTTCGCATTTGTATAAGACTGCCTTACGGCCAAATGTCCTTGCAGATGTAATATTTACAAATGAAGCTGCCCTTACATGTGAAAACTGTTTAATAAATCCAGTAATTTACAATTAAATAGCAAAGATTTTAGACCGATGCATGGACTAAGTTGTCACATAATTATTTGACTAGGTTGTACATCCTACCCATTCGCCACTTGAATGGGGACAGGAATTCTTTTTCTCGGAAGAGATATTACCGGAATTGCTTATCAAATTCTTGCTGTTATTCGAAGCAAAATCTGGTATCGGAATAATGGTACTACCGCACATTTTAGGGTTAATGCTAGGACTCATTAGGAGGCCACAATTGTAAACCGTTGAATAGATCAATCCTTCCTGATCTTTGACACATTTTAATCATGGGGATTCTTAAAACATACTGAAAAATCTCGTATCCAGAAAGTCTGTTGCTTCAACGTATCAGTGAACATGCTTTACAAAAAAGTGATAATGGTTTGCAACATTCATCATGGGTTTTATTTATTGTGCCCAATACTTACCTGCATTTTCGTAAAAATGCAATGTATTTTGGGCGAATATTCAGGATTTTTTTGGAGGGGGGGGGTATAGCATGCAGAGTTTTCAACCAAATTATTAAAATTTTACATAATGTGTGAGAATATTTTAGAACAGTATTATATTGTAATCTGCGTTTTAAATATCTGAAGAAACTATGAGTAGTAGATATACAGCACGACTGGCATAAAAATTCCAGCTGAATATCTTCAAGATTCAGAAAGATATTGGCATTGCAGGGAACTAATTTACAATTACTCTGTAAGAGAAGCTAAAGGAGGTATTTTCCATAGATGGATACTTTTTTAAAAAATGGAATCTGTAAAGAAGATGCATGACTCACATTTGTGCAATGAAGATTCTGTTAAGACCAACTTGATCGGCCTAAAATAGTACAAACAGAATGATTTAGGTTCTTTCGGTTTTATGAAAAGCTGGAAATGCTTTCAGCTTTTTCAATTGCTTTGTTCATTGCGTGCAATATTTATTTTCATTTTCATGAAAAAATAGCGCATGTTCTCGGTAACGATTTATTAACAAATCAAAACTTTTTCGACATGTATTTTTCTGTTACAATATGCACAGTTTTCAATCGAATTGTACGAAGCAATATGCACAACATTTTATTAAAATTTTAAGTAAACTTTAATGATATTTGAGAAATTATATTTAAAATAAATAATTTATGACTAAACATGTGCTAAACATAAGATCCTTTTTTTAAATGAAATTTTTGATGAAAATTCTAGTTAAATACAGTTAAAATTCTGAAAAATAATATTATTCCAGCCAGAAGAATTTCAGTTGATTTAAAAGAGAAGTTAAATAATAAATTTTCCAGAAACTGATATATTTTTTTAATTTAAAACTTTGAGGTGTTGAAACGAATTCTGGAAACTCATAAATGAAGTATAAAATTATTTAATTATCGTGTTTACATGCTTGTGAAATGATGGAAACAAATGATCACTCCTTGACAGGCTTAGTTCAAAATCAGATACAAAGCTACACTTTAAATGCTTATTCTGTGCACAAAATTCCACTTATCTATTTTTAATAAATCACCACGTTTTTACGTTTTTGACAGAAAGACGGCCAACCTCGTGTTTCATTTGATTCAAAATTTGATGCTAAGTTGCATTTTAAATATTAAATATGTATACCAAATTTTATCTGTCTAGCTATTTCTACTTTGTAGTTATGGTGTTTATGCTATTGAGACAACCATACATACGAAACTATTAATTTCATTGTTGGAAATCATAATAAAAGCTCTCACAATAAATATTGCGTTGCATTTAATTGTTACTGTACGCATATTATAAAATAAAATAATTTATCAATTTTAGGTCATTTTAAATGCAAGCTAATAAATATAATTCAAAAAGTAAATAATATTTCAAATAACTAGGGGGAGTGGTCTTCCTAAAATTTTCTCGTATAATCTCTTATAATAGTGTTATCCAATTAATGCTTTGCATGGCATTGGTGTACAATAGTTAAGAAATATTACCCTTTAGAGGGAATTTAGCATTCTTACTGAATCCATCGCATGATCCTTAGCGAACTTCTTGGCGATTAATCACTAACATACGATTAATAGTATCTGAAAATCAAATTTGTGTTTCAGAGATTTTTTTCCCGACCAATTGAAACAAAAATTTGACACAAAACTATATTTGTAATAAAAAAAATCCCATACAAAATTTTATATAATTAAGCAACTGAATTTATGAGTTATCACGTTTGCATGTTTCTGAAAATACAGATCAACAAACAGTCAGTCCCTCGTTGGATTTGGTTCAAAATTTGATTGGTGTCTAGACTATAAATGTTAGTTCTGTGTATCGAATTATATTTACATTGATCTCTTCGTTTTGTAGCTATCGTGTTAACTTATATTCGAGCAGACAGGCTTCCTCGAGAAGGATTTCATACAAAATTTGAAAAAAATTAACAAATTTGATGTACAGACTATCCATCTAACTCAAGGCATTTGTGAAAAATGGGTTTTTCAGACTGAGAGAAACGTGAAAACTTGTCAAACTACCGAGGTCGAATCTTTTTCGCCGATTCCAGTAATTTTTCATCATAACTTCGTATAGGAAAAAGTAATTAGTGGATTGCCTTCTACATAGAATTGCAGATAACATTTCAGCGAAAGCTGGTTCGAATCAATATTAATAATTTATGTATCTACAAGATAAATGAAACATAATGGTGTTCTAGATTCGATCAATTCCGATGAAGTGTTCTCAAAAAAATCTACAGAAATCGATTATTTCACTCAGTTTCTTGTTGCTTAAAGGTAATATAATTAAAGGTCGCTTTAATATATTTCGTAATGTGGTCCCGTCTGCGTTCATTTGTTTGTTAGAAAATACATAAAGAATATTCTTATCCGTCTGATTCTCCATTTTGTAGTTATCGTGTTCACCTTATTTTACTTTCTCCGAATGAATTTCGTTCAAAATTTGATAAAAATTTACAAATCTTGAATATAGATTATATACCAAATTTCACCCGCCTAACGCAAGGTAAGTGGCTACGTTGAAAAGTATATTTTTTTTAAAAAGAAATATATGATTTTTTTCTTATTTAATATTCCTAGAGTTTGAACAGGTTTCTTTATAAAACTATTAGAATTTTTCTTTTAAGTCTATTTTTTGAAATAACACTGATTTTTATAACTGCATTTGCATACATTTTAATGCTATTACATACTATTTTGTCAAAATCTAATCTTTGATAGGAATTAAAATCTAATGCATATTTTTTGTTCAAATTTTGTATGTCAATTTCTCAGTGTGTTCTGCAGTTCCTAAACAAGAGAATAATTAATATGCTCATTCAAAAATATTATATAACTTACTTCGTCTCAGCCCTTAGTGAGATAGAATCGTCAGAAAGTGGTCGTCTCAGGATACTGAAAAGAACAGTACTTCAAATTGTTTTGAGCTATCGAGTTCACAGGCAGAATTCCACAAGTGCTTTTCTCGAACTCAGAGAAGCAGACAAGTGCAGACTGCGTCATTCATTCATTCAGGGTTACAATACTTTCTTTCTCTTTTGTATAGTTCGTACACGATAAAGTAAAAGAGAAAAAATAGTTTTAATGGAAGACAAATGGTATGTTAACAGGAAGCAATAAAGTTTCAATAATAATAAAAGAGGAGATCAAATTAGGTCAAACACATACAGAAAACGCAATAATTAAAAAAAATAATGCTTAGGTACTATAAGAAAATATTTTTTAAAAAAATATTGTATGTATTAGCAATAAAAATACAAAAATATCTGTAGGAAGAAACTTAACAATAACAAAAGCAGAAGCGTGCGAATGATATTTGTGATTAAACTATGAAATTGGTTTAATATTTTGATTACAAAAATAGTGGAGGAAAATTATGATTAAGTTTACTTTGAAATCATCGAAAGTGGTTTTCCTGAAGCTTTCTCGCATACTCTATTATAAAGGTGTGAGTCCAGAGAACACCTTGCATGATACTGGCGTACAATAGTCAGGAAATATAAACCTTTGGGGAGAATTTGGACTTTTAACGATTCAATAGAGTAATCGTTGGCGAGTGTTTTGGCGATTCATCTCTGGCAGGCGATTAATATAATCCGAAAATAGAATTTGTATTTTAGATCTACAGATGAAAACAAAAATTTGACACAAAGTTACAGCTGTAGTCATAAAATCCATTATTAAAATTTAAATATTTAAATCATTGCATTTTTGAATTATCGTTTACATACGTTTGAAAGTACAGACTGACAGACGATGAACCCTTTGCTTGATTTGGCTCAAATTTTCGTAGGTATCTACAATATAGAAGAAAAATCTATGTATCGAATTTTATCTATCTAACTCTTTGTTTTGTAATGTAGTTTATATTAGAACAGCGGAATAAACAGACTTAATTCGAACAGAAATTGCTCAAAATTTGATAGAAATCTAGAAATTGGAAGTAAAGACCGTATATCAAATTTCATCCGTCTTAGCTGAATGCGTTTTTGAATGATCTGTGTCATAGGCAGACGGACATTGTCCCAAAATGTATTTTCTATCTCAGGGAGGTCTAAAATGTGGAGATTCGTTAAAATCTCGAGTTCGAAATGTTTGATGACTGCAGTACTGTCTCTATGCTTCGTATATGAGAATTAAAAAATGATTTGAAATAAGGGGAAAACAATACGGCAATAAAAATGATCGCACTATAATTTTTTTAAAATTTTAAATAGGCGTAATTTTTTTTTTTTTTTTTTTGTACAAAAATTATGGCAGGAGAAATATAATTTTCAACCCACATTTCATCCCATTTAGAGAATCGTAGAACTTTTTTTAAGAAAAGCAATTAATTTTTCTTGGTGCAAAAATATTTGCGCAAAATTTCATTTGAATATGTTCGTGGATGTGGAGTTGCTTAAGTTCAAACAAAAAAAGGATTTTCAATTTTATATATAAACTAGCTGATCCGGCAAACATTTTTCTGCCTTATTTCTATTGAATAGTTTGGTTCTTAATTAAAAAACAACGAATGTATTGTAAGTGTGTGGTTTGGTTTAGTTACATTAACGTCCCGTTTTAAAGCAACACTAGAGCTATTTTGGTACGGACCTCGTAATTTTGAACCGCGGTCAGATGACGAGGAAGACACCTGAGCTGGCACCCCCTCTCCAAACCACACCACACCAGCGGGAGGACGTTTGGTCATGACAGATTTAATGTGCAACAGACCCCCTTACACGACGGTTCTTCGGTGGAATCGGGTCTCGAACCTGAAACCCTCCGGTTCCGAAAGTAAGACCATACCACCAGGCCTCCGCGACCCTGTAAGTGTGTGGGGATGGGATCTATGGCAGAA
This sequence comes from Argiope aurantia, assembly GCA_026543865.1. NCBI lineage: Eukaryota > Metazoa > Arthropoda > Arachnida > Araneae > Araneidae > Argiope > Argiope aurantia. The sequence continues at coordinate 1,309,818 of JAPMOR010064619.1, read as the reverse complement.
AGAGGAATGGAGTGCTGTAGACGATGATCGCCGATAAAAACAATAAAGCGCCAACCATTTATTTTCTCAATACAATGTATTTCATTAACGTAACGAACATATGTATTTTTTGATCTCTTAAAAGTTATACGTAAAGTGAAAAAAGTAATATTTTTTTTATCCTCAAGTATAAAAATGAAATAAAGAAAATAAATATTCATTTCGAAGAGCAATTGAGTATACGATATTTTTTCTCAGTCCATCTTTAGCCAACATTAATAAGCTCAATGGTTTGCCACTTATAATTGTCCGTGTGAAAAACACGGTGTGCCCAAATCTAAACCGCAAACAGACATCGTTTGGCCTTGCGACTTATTGTCATTGCGAATGCGAATTTAATAGGAAATTGAACGCGTTTGTATTCAATTGGCACGTCTGTGAGAATCATTGGAATTCGTGGCAGCAAAACATTTTCGGCTCGGAATTTGCCATTCAAAACGGTGGCTTCGATGACATTTTTCATCAACTTTTTAATGACAAATTGCGTGACATTGCACAGCCGTGGTGGGTTCAAATTCTTAAGTAAAATAACCGGAGATCCAGCTTTCAGTCGTAGAAGAAGTGGTGACATGTATGGCAAATCCAGCGAGTTCAAAAACTCTGTTGGATAATTTACAGCTTCGTTAGCATCACAAGCTGTATCGATCAATTTGTATGATACCAAGTCGCCTGGCAACGACTGCTGTATCTTGAAGTTTAAATCGTCGACGTCTACAATTTTTCTGCCAAAATGGCTCTTTCTGCAAGCCACGCATGATTTATGCATTATGTGCGTACATCAGGAAATATGCGGTCAATGAGAGCATTTTGCGAATCAACGATAGTGCAGAAATTAGTGGACAATTTTGTGTGTCCAGTATTTTATTAGACAGCAACTTTTCCATCGCCGATATCTAACAATTGATCCGAGAATGGATCTTGTAGCATTTGAACGCGCGTGTTTATTTTTAGCTGGATTTTTTCAACATTACGCCCCAATGGCGATGATTTCAAGCAAGCGTTGATCTCGGCATACGTTGAACGTGGATAGAGACACCCTAATTACCTAGCGTTATGAAATATACTTTACGACCTATTCTCATTTCTCATACCTACCAAATATACATAAAAAATTTCATAAAAATCGGTCGAGCCGTTTCGGAAGAGTACAAACACAAACACCGTGACATGAGATTTTTATATATTAGATATCAAGTTCTATGATGCCATAATTTTAATGTTTGAGCAAATAAAAAAATACCGTAATAAAAGTTATTGTTATGTATATGAGGCTCAATTTACAGCAATTTAAGTTAAATACTTAATTATGCAGGATATTTTAACTTATTTTTCATCACATTTGAATTCAGTTACTCAAAATTCAATTTTAAAGATATAAATTTGGGAAAATTGCTCCTTATAAAAGCGTAACTGAAAATCGGTTCACTGCCATCTTGTTATCTTCCTAACTCTTAATGGGATTCAAAGGGAATTTTTATAGAAAGGCTACGAAATTGTGAAAAAATAAAAAAGCTATACATCGCATATGGGCAGTTAAAAATTATATACTAAAGGTAATCATATTTATATAATATAAAAAAAGCTATGTGATATTAATCTAGTATATTGTCACATATTTTTTAAGATTCAAATAATTTTACCGAAAATTCTGCATAATGTAAACAAAAAAAAAAAAAAACATGTAAAAAATATTAGGATTTAAAAAAATAATTAATTAATGAATATTATTCAATTTTTATGAAAATGCGTGTAAATATTGTGCAACTTAAACAAGAGTAGTAATGAAAGCTAAAAATCAATGATAGTTCTCTGCGAAATAGAGTAAACCGACATTAATTCCTTAAAAATGCCTAAAATCCGAATATTCATTGATAAACGTGAGATCAAGTATTTTCTTTACTTAATCGAAATTCAGAAGCAGTTCATTGTATATTTCTGGAAAAATTCAAAAAAATATGTCAATCTAAAGTATCTTTTGATTAGGTAATATTTGTCTTATGATCAGAGTTTCGCAATTTTTCAACGTTTGAATTACGACTTTCTAGATTAACTTTATTTCCTATTTACATGCAAAACTAACTTTATTGAACTTGAAATAATTTTTAAAAGATTTTTCTCACTCTTTGTTTATGAATTTCGAAACTTTAAATAATTAAATATCTCTCCATATTGTGAGTTAACATTAATTATTTATATTTAATCTTTTTTATGTGGACTTTATAATTTTAAAATAATAACTGGGATTTTTTTGCTTTTGTTTATTTACTTCAAAAATACATTTTTCCCCCTTATGCATTGTCTCCTCTATTTCTACCATTTCGCTGCAAATGGTGTGATAATTACGCAACAAATTTAATTTAAAAGAATCTTATAAATTTAATTTTAGAATTTTTTATAGCGGAATAAAAATGGTAAGGGTGTCAACGCAATAGGTTAATTTTCACTGGAATAATCACTTGACATAATAGGAAGACACAAACTTTATCAAGATCACGTGACTATTTGATATTGAAAATTCTTAAACAACTTATACATACTTAAGAAATTGGCACCTTTTACCAAATTATTCAGAGATTTTATTAAAACAAATCGAATATTGAACTTCGCTCCTCACTGCACAGAAGAGCAAGATTGCTATTCCATGCATAACAATGTCCTTGAATCTTTTAACATTTTGTGATCATCTTAAAAATACCTGCAGCTTTGATAAAACTTATTTCAAAATAAATTTTAATGTTGAATAAAATTATTTCATGTTTTTTTTTTGATAATTTTTTTTAAATAGTTGGAAAAAATCTTTTATTGCCAAAAAAGAACATCAAATAAAAGAAGTCGGTTACCTTGGTAACTGATATCTGCTGTTTGTTGATATTTTTGAATGCGTTATGCATTTTTATATGTTGAAAGTTATTCCTGGTTATGGAATTATTTCAAATTGTATGATTATGTTCCTAGACAAAAATAGTACTAAATTAAGATAACATTTTTCAGCAATATATGAAATTACTGAAGTTAAGCTGAAATGGAAACTCTAAATCCGCCTAACTTTGAAGACGATGATTTATATTCTGGTTATAATGAATATCATCCGGGCTTGGATACAGCCGTCAGTATTACACGATTTTTAATTTTTTTTAAAAAAATTATTAATGATACTGTTAGCCATAATGCTTCACTAGTAATTTTCTGTTTTTCTCTTGCAGAAAAAAATTAATACATCAGAAATTTTGTAATATAATTTATTATGTTTTGTTTTTTAAGGTAAAGGTTTAAAAGATCGCATGAAGAGTTCAAAAATAAAATTTTCTTTTTTTAAATGCTTAACTTACTCAAATCTAACTTTATCATTTTGTTTAATATGTAATATTGTATTATTTATTTATATGTAAATTATTTTAGCAAATTGAAATTTACTTTTAGATGTAATCTTTTCATGTATTTTCTCCTATTATTTTGCTAGTGACTGAATCTGTAGAACTGGAAGCTTTTTCTGTTTGTTAAATTACATGAGATTTTGAAATATGTTCCATTTTTAACCATAATGTAAGGTGCATGAAAAGTAGCAAAAATTATGCTTGGATTTAATATTTTATTAACTAAATTTAAAAAGTATTATTAATGCATGAAAATACAATTTCAAAATCAGGATTTCAATGATTCACCTTTTTTTTTTATGAATTACACATTATTTATATTTAAAAGTTTCATCTTAGAATTATTTTTGAATAAATATTTTTTTTTTTTTTTTGGTTTTCAAAATTACTTTAGATTACTTAAATTTACTTTGTCAGTGAAAGAACTTTTGTTTTCTGCAGATTTGTGAAACTATGTGGGTTGCTATTGATATTACTGAATAAACTGTACTTATATTTGGTTATGTAATTAATAACTCTGAAAAATAAATGAGAAACAAAAAATGAAATCTGAATTTATAAATGTATAGAAAATGTAAAATATAAACTTGAATTGTGTTCTAACTGCATGCCATGAGTGAATTTTAATATTAATTGCATACATCTACTATCATTAGTTACGAAAAATGTATTAGCATGCAATCTTTGATTTTTCTAGCAATTGATCATTGATATGCAGTTATTACACAAGTAACATAAAATAGTTGAAAATTTGGAGAAAACATTTAAAAATTTTTATCTATTTAAATTGAACTACCTTTTTACATTAAGGTTTTATGTATTCCAGTTTTGGAAAGAGAGAGAAGAAATTAAACTAGCTATTGAAATATCTTTTATTCTGAAATAAAAATACAACTAATATTTAATTAGAAAATTATATAAATTAATCAAATTTTATTGTAAAAAACAGTCTGAATTCTAAACAATGCCTTAATAACAAAGAGTACAGGAATATGGATATTGAAAGTTCCAATTTGATGAGCTGCTATTGTGAGAAAATATCAATGCACTTATGCTATTTTTTTAGAGCTAATATGGAACAAAAATTTAAAAGTATATCATGCCCCAGATAGCATTTATCTAATGCTAAATCATTAATTGCAAGTTGGAGCATTAGTGATATTTCCGGCTACCAGTTACCTTCAGCATACCATTGATTGTTAGTATTAAATTTAAGAAACAAAAATTGTTCTTAGTATTATATAAAGAATCAGCAATCCACTAGTTTTCTTGACTATTCTATATTAAAATATGTTTTTAAAAAAATGTTAAGCATTCTCCTTCTCTATTTGTCAAGCGCAAAGGAAAGAAGAATTAGATCCGTCATTCTTTTAAATGTAAAGAATCTAGTTAGGTTTCATTTTATACATGTGGTTTCTTTAATTATTTTTTTATTTAATTTGTATATAGACTGTAATTTAATACCATTTGGGAAATTGTATTATTTTATCGCTCCTCTCATCATATTTGAAAAAAGGGAGAAAAAACATTATTTTATCTTTGTACTATCTTCTAAACTTGTCTGTAGACATTGAATAGCCCTTTCCCTCCTCCATTGCTACAGTTTAGCACACATGTAAATGTTTAGTAAACTTCATTATTATTTGCATAAAATTATTCAGGTAATTAGCAAGTATGATACTTGTTTACTTTTACATCCCTCATATTTTTATCACTAAGCAACTACAATTTATCTCCAAGATGGTGTATAGTGTGTAAGAGAGTGTGGCTATCTTGACATAATCTGAAAATTGCTTAGTGAACCCTTTACTTTTAGGTTACCCCAATAATCTTTAGATTATTGTAATATTGTATTGAGTAAGCAAATATTGCAAGTATTTATAAGTTATTTTTTAAAGAAATATTAGTTTATTTTTGTTTGTTTGATTTAAAGAATGAAACTTTTGAAAAATAATTTAATAATTATAATTGTTTACAAAGAATTTTTTGACATGAGGAATTTTGACATTGAATTTAATATCTTCTTACTATAATATCAAATATTCATTTATATTTTCAAAAAATAATATTTTTTTTTATTTATATCTTTTTTGAAATCATGTTGTTCTTTTTAAATAATTTTTAAGAAATACTGTCTTATTTCTAGGCAATCCATGAAGATGAAGCTTTCCAACAAGCTGTACGCACCAGTTATGGTAAGAGACCAGTGGTAAGTTATTTCCTTTAATAGATATATAAAAAATATTCTCTCAATAGCAGTTCTTTTTTTCTTTTTTTTTCAATCTGAATATGTTTTATATTTGACATACGTTTTGGATGTAACAACAATAAAAAAATTTGGTGATTTCAATCATTAAACTATACAGTGTTCTTATAGCACAATTGAGTATATTTTTATAATGTGATGACATTTTTTCTTGACACTATTTGGTCACTTTTAAAACCAAATTGTGCCTTGTTTTTGAATATTATGTTCTATCATTTCCACAAAAATGCCATAAATAATGTTGTTTTTTAAAACCCTTCTAAAAGATGTCAATTCATTCTAGTACAAACAAATATTATTTTTAAAAATCCAGTTTTAAAATGAAATCACATGTGTTATCACATGAAAATTTTTTTAATCATATAAAAATTCTTGTTGATTAAAAGTAAATTTTATTCAATAAATTTTATTTTATATGAACTGGCAAGTAAAATATATTAATTTTCATCAAGAGATTAGAAGGAGAGTATTTATAGGTGTGAGTGTTTTTCTTGCTATGAATTTTATTCACAAAAGGAGCATTTTATTATCTACTTAATTCTTTAATTCATATTTCGAATATATTAACAATGCTGTTTCGTTTATTGGAAAATAAAAATATTATTACTTAATTTTGAAATGAAGAATATGGAAATATTTTGAAAAATAATTACTGCACTCTGTTTAAGAGTGTGGCGAGTTTAGTTTTTATTATTTACATATATTTAAAAATTTCCTAATTATTACCTAACAAAAACTAAAAGCCTTAATTCATTTTTTATTTTAATTTTTCATCATGAATCATGCAACAATAGTCAAAGATTAGATTATTATTTAATAAATTCAACTCATTTATTCCATTCTTATTAAATGCCAAGCAGGTCAAATTCAGCCCTTTCTTCTTAAAGGATCCATTGAAATTAATCACAAAAACAATTATTAATTATCAGAAAACAATTATAATTAATCACAATTTTTATTTTTATGAAAGTGTAAATACATACTGAAGCAAAACAATAGAAAAAAAAAGAATTATTCTTAAAAAATTTGTAAAACATGAAAGCTCTAAAAACCTTTCATGTTGTTTTTACATTCATTAATTAAAGACCTCATTTAAATTAATTTTTTTATAGAAAAGTGTTTTATTTGATACTTGTTCTTTTTAAGTATTATTTTTTAATACTTTTAAATTTTATATTGCTTTAGCCTACTGTAAAAGTTCCAGGAACATCGCGTTTAAGTACTTCACGTGGTGGTACAACAGGAGTAAGTTATCTTTCATGTTATGTAAAAAAATAAAATTTTTAATCATTTTTGCGTTAATAATTTGAAATTAAGTGCTAATAGCTTGTTAAAAAGTGAGAATTTTATTTTAAATATTTTGAATATATTTGGACTTAATCGGGGGGTTTTATATATATTTTTAAGTCGTATTTTAAAAATGTATTTGTTCCATAAAACATATTTTAATTCACCATGTTGTATATAATTCTTTACACATTTATAACATATATGTTGATATTAGTAATATAAATATTAAAGCTGAAGTTTTTAAATCATTTACATTAAAATGTATTTGGTTTACTACAATTAATTTTAAGAGGGCTTTTTGTCAGACTTCCAGTCAATTGATTTTATTTTTCTTTAAGCAAAATATTTAGTATCTTTCTTTCTATAGCATGATTTTTATTTTTTAAAAGTGTTAAAAGTTTTTATTTATTTATTTTTGGTTATATAGCAAAGAATTTTCTAAATTTAATCTTAGTTCTCAAAACATGTTTTTTTTTCTTTATTATTTTAATTTTAAGAATCATTCTGTTATAGAAAAATTGTTTAAATATCATTTAAAAGCAAGGCAATTTTATAATAAAGTGTACATTAAAATGCAATGTTGGTCATTATAAGAGCTGAAGTTTTTGATTGCAATCATAAGAATAAATTGACAAAAATTGTTGTAATTTTTTATAAATATCTATATAATGGATTCCTGTGCTTTGTGTCTCAATAAAAGAACTTCAGACTTTTTTAAATTATACTTTTAAAGTCTATGAAAAAGAGGCATTATTAATGAGTATTATAAAAGCATATTTATATTTTTTTAAATGAAATAAGACAGAATGTTTTCCTTCTCACTTATAGATGTTTAGTTACATATAAAGTATTCAATTTTATTTATCATAAACAAATGGCAATGAATTTTATTTACATTTTATTAAATTTTTTTTCATTTGTAGTTTAATAAAAATTAAATAGCTCAAAAAAGTAAAATGCAAATTAATATTGATGATTTTTCAAAAGATTTTGTAAAATAAAAGTAGTTAAGTAGTTTTGCTTTTAATTACTTAACTACAAAGTTGTTATGACAGTAAATATATAGATTAATTACTTAGTTTTTTTACATGTACAAGTATCATGCTCTATTAGTCCATTGTTAAAACTTAATTTTGCATAATAATATTTGAATATTTCCCAATGTGTTGCAGAATTTAAAATGTAAATGCAAATGAGGTGCATTAAGTTTTTAATGTAGTTAGATTACTCATATAGTTGTTTAATTGGCAACTTTAAAAAGTGCATGATCCCTTATTTTCAGGATTTTTATATTTTTCAATAAAAATTTTATTTTTATAAATAGAAAATAATAATTGTTGTAGAAATACAGCCAAAAATTCTGCAGTGTATCTGTTTTAGTCCAAATCAAAACTAATCATACCACCTGCACCAATGAAAAAAGAATTATCCTTGTAAAAAAATTATTATTGATATTATACTATGTTAAACTTTTAAGTATTAAAAATTTACTTCATTATTATTATTTTATTACATTTTTCTCCCCAAAAAACTTTCTTATAATATATTATTAGCAATCATGATTTTCACTATTTCATATTAACATTGCTTTTTATTTTTATATAGTGGGGTCGTTCAGCTATGCCATCATCTTCTGGGCTGTCTTCAAGCTCTCAGGAGGGTCTCACCCGACCCATGACTGCTGTTCGAGGAGCAGGATTTACCTCATCTGGTTCCAGAGGTAATTTAAATTTTTAATATTTTGCTTGTTTTAAGCTTGATTAATTAATGTTTTTTTTACAATGTCAGTATACAATATTTAAATTTTCTTTGATTTTTTAATTCATCTGACAAATAAAAGTGAAATAATGAGAATAAAATTATGTAAATAATCCAGTGACCATCAAAAAAGTTGATTATGAATTTCTTTTAAAATTGTGTTAAAATAATTTATTTAAAAAGCAATTAGAAAAGTAGTCAATATTTTGATTTGTTGCATAATTTTTTTATATTATTAATTATGGCTCTGTATGTAAGATGATAAAATATATACTAGTTACTTGTTTTCATAACTTCTGCATTGCTTTTCATTCCATTAAGTACGTTATAATTTAAAAAATAAAATATTAAATTTCTTTCATTTAATTGATCTGAATTGATTATCTTTAATAATTACAGCACCTTCAGGAATCTTTGACCCCCTGAACCAAGCTAAATCCACAGTATCTCCTCTTCTGATGAAAGATGAGAATAGGTAGTATAAAATTTATTCATATCAATGATTTATGTAATTTATACCAGGAATTATTCTTTTAATAAACTGCATGCTTTTTGGTCATTTAAATATAAATTTAATTAGCAAAACTATTTTTTGTATAGTTTTGTGAGCACACATTTGAAAGACATTTGTCCCTGGAATTAATTATCTCTTTAAATTCTGAGTTCGACATTTTCTAACATTTTTAAACACTAATATATATCATGTCTACATAAAGATAGGGAGAAAATTATTATTATATTTTGATTTTATTTGGAGCTTTAAGGTCCAAATGCTTTATTAGATTACACTATACTAATCAACTGTTCATTTTTGCTAAATTTCAATTAAACTTTAAGGAATGCTTGGCCTTAATTATGTCAAAGAAGTCTTGATAAAATTTCAAATGTTAATATAATTAAGGGAAAAATATAATGAATTTTTAAAAGATTAACATGTGGATTTCTACTATCATATCTTGAGTATTGAATATTTATTTAGAAAATTTTAACAAGCTGAGAAAATAATGGAATTCAGTCAAACAAATTATAAAAATGTTGTAATTTTCTATTAATGCACCAATAATTGCCACAAAATATAATTTTTTTGCAATAATCATCATATATATAATAATATGGCAATTGTGATATATGCAGAAGTGTGTTCAGTTATTTTGTAATATAAAATTGACAAAAACTCCAAAATCATATTACATAGTATTGTTATATTTTGCGAATTCAACTCTCACTGCAGCTGTTGGTGAGGGAACTGGAACAACTCAATTTTCCTCTTACATGGATAGAAAGAAAGCAGTAATTTTGTAGTTTTTATTACAAAATAATTATTCTTGTAAGTTTTCAAAACAGTTTTTTTAAGCTTCATATTCTGTAATGTTAAGCAATTTAATACTTAAAATACATTCAAGAAATATTACAGATTTATTCAGAAAATCATATTATTCATGAGAATGATTGTATGAAATGAAATAAAATGTTTGAATTAAACATTTTTACTTTGCTGATCCATGCATTTGTTAAAAAAGAGAGTGAGAGAGAGATTTTATACCTAATTATTGGTATTATATAATATAGAAGAGATAAAACTTAGACATATTTCAAAATTTTGACAAAAATAAATTATAGAAACTAAATGCCTTTTCTGACTTGTAATAAAATTCAAAAGTTACCAAACTTTTATGTGATATCCCTTAAGAGCGCTTAGTCTGTTCAAACTATCATCGATCCCTCCCCCCATGCAATTCCAAGCATCTGAGAAATTTTGGAATAAGGTAGAAACTGTGACTTAATATTTAAGTCCAATAAATTAAAATAAATTTAAACAATTTAAAACAATCTTTTATAACACTTCAAGAAAAAATTTAAAGTACTTTAATCTTTGGATCTCATGGCATGGCTGCTGAATGAAAATTTTTCATACAGTTACCATCAAGCAGTACCTAGGGCCATCTATCTAGTGCTTTGATATAATAAAGTTGGGAAACTGAACTTCAGATGCTACATTAACACCTTAAGTGATGGGGGAGTCACTTGTGACCAATATAAATTACATTGTAAGAAATTCAGTGTAGCAGCCAATGTGTAAATAATGGAATTCTGTGTTGCATAAAAACTTCAATGCACATTTTGTGGTATGTCCAAGAACTCTCTGCTATAAAAATGATATAAGAACCTTCATATGCATTTTATATGTATTATTTATCAGATACAGATCATATATTATAAAACATGCTTTTGAACTTATCAATCTGTACTAAATCCAAATTGTATAACTTTTTTACAAAAACATTCTAGTCCTGAAGAGAGACTGAAGCAACTTGAAAAGAAAGTCTTAGAATTGCTAGAAGAAAGCTGCATTGCTGCCCAATCAGGAGAAATAAAACTCGTTAGTATATGTAGCAAGTTTTTATGTTAAAATTCAACTTTTTAGGCATAATTTTGTGTTAGTAAAGTATCTCTTATTTTCTCCTTCTTATTAAAGCAAAATTTATATTTACTTCTTTTTTTAACATGAAATGAGTGTTTACAAGATTTTATTATATTTTATGTAATGAAAATATATTACATTATGGCCTAAATATATTTCTAACCTTTATTATATTTTGGTTTGTTATATTTTAGACTTCATTATTATTATTAATTTATTCATTTATACTGAAAGATTTTGTTTTATTTCAAAACTTGATATGAAGTTTATGTTGGTGAATTAGATTGTAATATTTTATTTAATAACTTTAATTGTAATTTGTAAGCTTGTTTAATCATATAAATAGATAAATTACTTATTTAACATGATGCAATATTGTCATTATAAATGTAATTATCAGAATTAAATATGGTCACAAATAATTTTATCAGTGTTGTTGGTTTATTTTTTCAAGGCTTTAGATAAAGCTAAAGAAGCTGCCAGTAAAGAAAGAGCTCTGACTAGGCAGAGAGATCAGCTTGCTTTAGAAATCACACCAAATATGGATCTTACCTTTTCAGTGAGTACTATTAATTTTAAATGATTATTAAAATTGAATTTTTCCTGTGATAAATATCATTTAAATATTTTTTCCCCTTTAGGTGTTGCTAAATTTGGCTACTCAATATGGAAATAATGAAATGTATGGTGAAGCTATGAATACATATCAAATAATTATCAAAAACCGATCTTTTAGTAATGCCGGTAAAAATCTTATTTTGAATACTTTATTTTTAAATATCCATGCATATGATGTATTAAAATGTTTCCAAGTGAAAAAGGTTCAAAAGAGGAGTTTATACTATTTATATTTAAAAATTCCTTTTAAAATGCCATTTTTTAAAAAACTTGCTATGGAGATTTAAGTGCAAAACAGAATTTGTTTTTCTGTATTTTAAGAAGAATAAAAATAGATTCCCTGATATGTAATTAAGTTTCAATTCCAATGTTATTATAAAAATTCAACAACTCTACCTTTTTTTTTTTTTTTTTTCCTCCTAAATATTAGCAGTTTAGGAAAAGAATGTCTGCTAAGAAATTGCCGGACAAATTTGTAAAATTTGCACCAATATTTTAGATGATGTTATATAATTACTGAATACAAAGGTAATTATTACTTGCCAAAAATGGAAGTATTTGATTCTAATCTATCTAAGATACCAATCTTTTTTTATTATTTCTTTATATGAGGTATACATATACATTGTGGTACCTTTCAGGCCACAAAATGTCATTGATTATTATAAGGCGTTAAGAATATAACAGGAAAAAAATTCCTTTTTATTTTGTTCTTAATTCTTAAAATTTAAAAATTCCATTTCATTATTCAATTTTCATCACAGCAAATTCTTAGAGCTTCTTCAATTGTTAATGTAATATGTTTTAGTTCTGTGAATCAACATCAATTGATTTAGAAAGGTCACGTCTTAATTGCTATATCTGGAGAATGTTAAAAGTTTTATACTAAATGGAAAGTGTTTAACCTTAAGTCTGAGGGAAAAAATGGAGATTCCAAAAGAATTTATTCATCTAAGAAATATATTATTTTTTAAACTGAATTTGTTGCATTGATTTCCTTCTTTTTATTCCATTAGGTCGTTTAAAAACTAATATGGGTAATCTTTGCTTCAATCAAGGAAATTATCCCAAAGCTATTAAATTTTATAGAATGGCATTAGACCAAGTTCCCAACACACATAGAGACATGAGGCATGTGCATTTTCTTTCATATTTAATGCATCAACTTTTTTTAATAAAATTTTTATAATTAAAATTTTATTTTTTTAATGTATATGTCCAATTATTAAAACTATTAAAGCCTTTTAATAATAATATGTTGTATTTTTATCTTATTGTATTTCCATTATAGGATAAAAATTATGAAAAATATTGGCTTAGCCTTTGTGAAACTTGGACAGTATACTGATGCTATAACATCGTATGAGTATATAATGGCTGAGAAAGCTGACTTCAGAACTGCATTGCATCTCCTTCTTTGTCATCATGCACTTGGTGATAAAGAAAAGATGAAAAGAAGTTTTACTAAATTGTTAGATATTGTACTTGATCATGTTGAAGATGAAGATAAATATTCTATATCAGCAGTAAGTAAAATGAATCATCATTAATGGACCTTAGAGTACTTTAGAATATGCCCTTTAAAATTGTTTGCATTTAATTTTCAATTCTTAGAAGTCAAATAAAATGAATTTATTTGTCTTGTTATTAATTTTAGGAAATTTTTTTAAATATTTAAAAGTTTCTTGAATGTACATTTTTTTTATCTCCGAATAAAAGTAATATTTTTTAACACAATTTTTGTTTTTGTACTTTTTTGATATTAAGAAAAAAATTTAATGCATTGGAATTTTAGAAAAAATATGCATGTATATTTTTTCTTTGAATTAAAACAACATTTTTAGTTACATAATTTTATTTATATGAATTAATCATGGTTTCTGTAAATTGCATATATATATTTATGGTGATCATATGTGGTAATTTAATATAATATTTCTAAAAGTAAAAATCTACTCAGCTTACAATAATGGAATCAAAAAATTTTTTTAGTTGTAACAAAAATTAAACCATTTATATTCAGGACATTCTCTTATCATAATTTTTTAAAAGAAATATATGAGCAAATACAAAAACTGAAATTAAAATGCAATAATTTTATTTTGTTCAACACCTTAAAAGCATCTAGATTATTTTGACATATCTTTTAAAACGATTTTAAATAACATTTTAAATAACATTAAATAACATTAAATATAACATTTTAATAACATTTAAATAACATTAAAAGATTGTTCTTTTAGTTTTGAATGCATTTAATTTTTTTTCTTGTAGGATGATCCACAAACAAATTTGATTGTGGAAGCTATAAAAAATGATTCACTTCGAAAAATTGAGCGACAAAGGTATTATTTTTATATAACTTCCACTTAATTTTGTCAAAAAGATGCATTTTAATTAATTGACTCTTCAACAGTCATGAATTGTATAGATTTCCTAAATTAGAATATTTCTTATTATTTTAATTATTTAAGAAGGATTACATGCATACTACATTGTTCATGTTTTATAAAATGCAAGTTAAATTAATGATATTTGAGTAATTGTTTACAATTTTTGTAACTTATATGTTTAATTCCATTCTAATGAAAGTATCTTTTGTTTGACTCAAAAGCAAAAGAAAGAATAAAATGAAGCAATATTTTGTTTAGCCTTACTGTAAAGTTTTTGTTTCAGGAATGTCATGCATTAACAGTTAGATGTGCTTAATCTAGTTGTGTGTTTAATATTTTGCTTCAGCTTTTACATTTTTCATAAATTATTCTATTGTTAACCAAATTATATATAAAAAAACTATCTAAAAATTTATGATTTAATTGATTTAACCTTTAGAATTTCTGTTTAATTTTATTCTTTGTGTTTTTTTTTAAATGCGAGACAAAAACGGAATTTACATTTTTTTAAATTCTTTCCTCTTCACATTTTATTTAAATTTTAATGTGTTCAGTTACATTAATAGATTTCTTCCTATTGTATCGATCAAGTTGATTATTTAGTTTCTTTATATCTAGAAAGCAAGAAGCTGAATGGACAATTCTCACTGCAGCAAAATTAATAGCTCCTGTTATAGCTGACACTTTTGCTGCTGGATATGAATGGTAATTTAAATACTTGGAATTTTTCTCTTATTAAATTAATATTCTATACAGTAGTGATTATTTTGTAATGATAATTATATGCCAAACTCTTAATTTTTTAAAGAAATAATTTGTTTTTAAATAGTTTCTAAATTTAGCAAAATGGTTGCTTTTTTTTTGTTTCTTTTTGCAAGTTACTTTCATTAGGCACTGTATAAAATATTTTTTCCAAACATTTTGTGATACCAGAATTACTTTTACAGGTGCGTTGATCAGATAAAGCTCTCTCCTTATACTGAATTGGCGAATGATCTTGAAATCAATAAAGCTGTTACATATTTAAGGAAAAGAGAATTCAGTCAGGTATATATGATAATGAATAAAGTGATGCAAATTATGAGTCATTATATTGATAAAAATGTTGATTGCATATTGAGAAAAAATTACATATTGATAAAAAAAAATGTTTTGTAATATGTTTCAATTACATCTGCACAGCATGTCGAAAATAAACATAACTATTGTTCATTAATATTTTTCTACATTTTCTAGGCAATTGAAACATTAAAAGGTTTTGAAAGAAAAGAAACCAAAGTTGCAAGTACTGCTGCCACAAATTTAGCCTTTTTATATTACTTGGTAAGCTAGATTTCAAAATTTCTGAAAGCAAGCTTAATAAAATAACATTTACTCTTAATTTTATAATTTTTAAAAACTTATAATTCTGTTTGCTGATTGATAAATATAGTATTGTCATAGCTGCTTTTGAATTTTACTATATTACTTCCACAAAAATATTTTACAATCATGTCCTCTTGAATTTAATTATTATATGAATTTTTTGAACACATAGAGAATGAAAAAATATTTCATTATTTACAACCTTTTTTTAATTGTATTTAGCAAGGTGATATTCCACAAGCTGAAAAATGTGCAGATCAAGCTGTGATTGCTGATAGATATAATGCTGGAGGTATTGTTGTGCTTAATTAATTTTTATACAAAAGAAAACAAAAAGAGAACAATTTTTCTTTTTCAATTTTTTTTTTCTGTTTTTTTTTAAAATTTAAAATTGGTTGAAGAAAAGAACTTATTTTATTTATTTGAACTATTTCCATATTATTACATTATCAAAAATTAAATAAAAACAAAACTTCAGTTAGCATATGCAAAATTAGAGCATTTACATTTCTGTTACATCTTTCTTTCATTCACTTCAGCTCAAGATTATCTAATCTCAAAGGAAAAAAAAACTATTAAAAAATCCATTCTAAAGTATAACTTTAAAATTCAAATTTTTGAAAATCTTTTATAATGTTTTTATTTAACATGATATTTATTTATTTTATTTGTAAATACATACTCAAATGAAAGTTGAATTGCTATTATTTTGTAATAAATATTTAATATTTGCATTATTTTCCTACATCTTTTAATACAAAGTGTTTAGTTTTTTACTTAATAATCAAATAATAAGTAAAGAACATTTCATTCTCAGTTTATAAGTTTTTTAGAATTCTTCTTTTATTTTCTTACAAAGCAATAAGATATTAAATGATGATGCAATAGGTATAGTATAAAAATATTATTTTAGAATCAGTGCTAATTTTCTTGTAATTAAAAAATGAAAGATAAAATATGATTGCATAAATCTTACATGTCTTTTTCTTTTGAAAGAATTATTTGCCATTGCTTTTTCTATTGTTATTGATTACATTCACTTGAAATACTTTATGCTGTTATAAAATTTATTGAATGATACACTTAATAGATTAATAGTTTATTATAAAAATTTTATTTCTTTAAGAATAAATTTGTTATCTTTATTTATTATCAAAGTTTTTATATGAGTTTATTATATTCCCTTTTATCAAATGAAAGAAAAAAACTGAGCTTGTCAAACAATATTTGTTTTTTTACTTATAAATTGTTTGTGTTTCTTTTACAGCTTTAGTTAACAAAGGAAATTGCTGCCTTTCCAAAGGAGAAACTGAGAAGGCAATAGAATTTTATAAAGAAGCTCTTTCAAATGAAGCAAGTTGTGTTGAAGCCTTGTATAATTTAGGTAAACTTAAATTCATATAACTGAAAAATTTATTTTTCACATTCCACATACTGAATACCATTAAAATATTAAGAATGGAGAATATTATATATATATATATATATATACAATTAAAAATAATTTAGAAAAGTCTTCAGTATTTTTAAAAAATATATATTTCTTCTACCATACAAAATGTGAATGTTTTCTTCTCAAATTCTAGTATTAACATATTTCTTATATTATATTTTTAGACAAAGAATTCAATTTATTTCATTATAAAAGGAATTTATGTGTGTTAAATATATAAAAACGTATAACTTGGAATAAATAACTGAGCAAGGGTCACATTAATTCTTCACTTTTATTTTGTTATGTTTACTTTTGCTAATTATGCTATTTTAATTTATTTATTATTAAATAAGTAAGAGATTTTAATTTAACTTCATGGAATTGTTCACCATTAACTCCTGGCAAAATTTCAAAAAGTTTTGATAATTTTTGGGAAAATGAGAATGAAATAAGGAAAACAGTAACTTATAGAAACTACTTTATTTTTCATTATTGTGATTTACAGATTTTCATAAAATCCATAAGTATATTTTTAGATATTTGAAAAAAATAGCAAATAGACTTAATGAGTAATTCAAAATTTATGTACAATGATTTTTGTATCTTTTGAATGCATTCATTATAAAATCTTAAAAATGCATTTCATAATGTGCAAAAACTCAAGGGTATTTCAATTTTAGGTTTGTCTTACAAAAAGCTTAATAATGCCGAAGATGCCTTAGAATCATTTTACAAACTTCATGGTATTGTGCGGAATCATCCTCTTGTAATTTATCAGATAGCAAGTTTGTATCCTTAATCTAAAAAATTGTTTCTTGGAATTTCTCCTTTTTCTTTTTGATCTTTTATTATATAAAATCATTTCTATTTCACAAATTGAATCTATTTGATTCCTAAATTTTACTTTAGATATGAGCAGCTAGAAGATGTTGATCAAGCTTTAGAATGGTAAATTTTACATTTCTTCTAACTCTAAGTTACATTTTTTCACCTTCTGTTAGATGTTTTTTTTTTTTTTTTTTTTTTACTAATAATGCAATTTGAATAATTTTTTTTCCTTTGCTTTTATTATAGATGTTGTATTTATAGTTTGTTACGTAATTTTATAAATGCAATGTAATATTAGAATGTATGTGATAATGTGAGATGAGGAATAAAGTTTGAACTTTCATGTATTATTTCAATAATATCCTTCTGTTCTTATAATTGGTTTTCAAGAACTTACTGTTGTATAAAATAATGCTTTAATCTATTTTTATTATATGAAAAAAAAATATTTTATCTTCATTGTTTGTATATTTTTATTAACACATGCAGTTGGTTAGAGCATATGAATTATCCATTATTTTGTTATTCTTAGCCCCTCAATGAATAACGTAATAAAATTTTATTAATCATGAATACTTCCTGAGAAATTCCAATTAAAAATTGTACAAAATAGAAAAATGCAGATATTGTTTCATAAATTATTCTTATTTTATTCATAAATTTACTTTTCATTGAAAAAATAGCAAAAAATAGTTGTTAGTAGCTGTACATTAGCATTTTTTTGGACCAAAAGATTTAATTAATTTCTTTAGTTATTCATACATAATTTAATTGCTTGAATAATTATAAAATGCTAAAAACTAATTATAAAAATTTGTTAAATAAACTATTATAATAAGTTTTTTAGCTATTATTAAATAAACTAAGAATTATGAATTCATTAGATGAAATTCAAATGATGTTATAGCGATAGTTATAAAGAAAAGAATATCATATAAAATAAAACTTGCAATATTTATTTGACTTTTGCCCTGTTTATCTTTGCACCTTCTCATGTACAAAGAATTAATATTGCAACAAAGAATAGAAAAAGTATTGTAAATATCAAAAAAAATCTGAACCTCCATGTTTTGCTCTTTCCTCAGTTATTATATCTGTCTTTCTGTGAACATGATAACTCAAAAATTCTTTGAGCTAGATGGATGAAATGGACTTAAAATCAAATTTTCAACATAATCCATTTAGAGAAAGTCTGTCCACCTGGCTACTGAAATTCAAGTGAACTCGATAACTACAAAATGCAAAGAGCTAAATAGATCAAATTTAGTACTCAGTTTTAGCATCTAAAATATAAGTTCTTATCAAATTTAAGAAATCCATCAAGAATTGACCATCTGTCAGTTTGTACTTTTGCATGCACGTAAAAGCAATGACTCAAATCTGTGAAATTCATTGTATGATCTTGTGACCTCTTGAATCTTGCATGATCTTCATAGTACAAAGGCCAAAGATTCACTATTTTATGTGGGGGAAGGGGGACCTTTATTGGAAAGTATATGAAAGAATTTCAGGAAGTAAATTCCCGCCGGTTTTATCACAATTTGCATTCAATATTTTACTAAATATATGTTGGATTATTTCAATTTTACTTTCTATTCATTTTTAATTTATATGCACGGCATGCAATACATAATTTTTATTTTTATTTTACTATAGATTTTCTTGTATTTTTATTTTATATGTTTAAGTTTTGTAGAAGTAACTTAACAGACCATGGTTTTTTTGTTGATATTTTTAAGTTTAAATTATTATTATTTTGATAAAAAAATAATTATCAATAATTTATTATTGAATAAAATAATTTATTACATCAATATGCTCATTTGATTTAATTTTTACTAAACAGGTATCAGCAAGTTATCACATTAGTGCCTACAGATCCATTTCTTCTTTCAAAAATTGGAGATATGTTTGAATCTGAAGGGGACAAGCAACAAGCGTTTCAGTATCATTCAGATGTTAGTAGTTTATGCTATTTATTTGCTAAGAAAATTTGTTTGAATAACATTGTATATTAAATTTTAGCTGTTAATATAAATATTTAAAAAAAAACAATTTCTAAATATAATTTTCAAAAAAGAAATGTATTAATTTGCAGTATGAGGGAAAGAATCAAATTATGATATGATTTAATTCTTTTATAACAATCTTGAAGATATATGGAATAAATTGTTTCATAATTTTTTTATTGCTCCACAAAATAATAAAAATAAAAGAATCAAAGAATGTTTTTTCAAAAAATTGTAAAACAACTGTATATTTTTATAAGATAAAACACTTTTACCATTTATTTGAAAGATGTATTATGTAGTGCATATTACATTCTTTTTTTCAAGCAAATGTTATTTTTAATTAGTATTTTGATAGAAAAATGAAAAGAGAATTAATTTTACAAAATAATTTTAAAATGGTTAAAGTAATATTTCCTTAATATCTATTAATAGTTTGATTAATGATATCACATTCTTTATTTAAAGTTGATTTTTTTAATGTTAAAAACATGTACTAAACACAAAACTGAATTCTTATACACTGCTTTGATGCTAGAGGTGCTGGCAGAATGCTTCTATGTACTCATAAATAAATTATTTAAGTTGAACTCTGAAAATAATTAAATTGAAAACTTATTTAATTGATCTGATACTAATTAATAATTCACATATAATCTTTAAAAAGCCAAATATATATATATTTGTGATTATAATTTCATATTTATGTTCATGCAGGGAATTACATTTTAAATAAATGAATCTTTTTTTTATGAAGTTTTTGCTAAAACTTTAAAGAAAATTATTTTATTTTGTGTAATATAATGCATTTACTAAAAACTGTTTTAATGATTTTGTATTTTTTGACAGGAATTTCTATTTATCGAATGATTTGCATTAATAATGATTTTTTAATTAGTCTTACAGATATTTTCCATCAAATATGGAAATCATTCAAAAGTTAGGCTCTTACTATATTGAATCACAAATGTTTGAAGAAGCAATAAAGTTTTTTGAAAGAGCAGCCATTATTCAGTAAGATATTTTATTTTAATATTGTTTATGAATGGAATAAAGAATACTATGAACCAAATCAATCTAAATTATTACATCTATTGCATTTTTTTTCCTTGCTGTAGTTTAAATTTTTAGATTAACTAATAAAGTATACAAGCTAGATTATCACATAATAGATCATTTTCTGTGATATTTCAATTGATGAAATTTATGAATTTTTGCATCAAATTTTACTGTAAATTCTTTTACTTAACAGATATAAATAATTTTTTCTAAAATATTAGTTAATTTGAATTCTTAACATTTTTATAAATAAATGCCTTGCAGTAATTTAAAAATTGTCTATTAAAAATTTAAGTTATAGTTTTCTTGAAAACTAATAAAATTGTTATCGATTAATAAAGATATCTAAAATTAAATTTTATTGGTTTGATTAATTTTTTAGAAGAATTCTTACTTTTTTGCATTGGTTAATTATTTTATTCTTTTTTAGCATATTGAAATTATTTTTCTTAAGTTGGAAATTGATCAGAGAAAAATGATTTATTTATTAAAATGAAGATAAAAAAGACATTTACAAAGTATACTATTTTAAGGTTTATGTGGTAATATCAGTAGTATTTTCTGAATAATAATCTGAATAATCATAATTCTTATTATATATCAGAGTATAATTATATGATATCAAACAGTTCTCGGAAATATATGCACAACTTTTTATTTAAAATAATTCCAAATTTAGGTTGTAGAAGTATATTACTATAAATAATAATATATTACTTATTGCTTATTTTATTCTTGAGTAATATAAAATTGAAATTTATATACTCAAGATATATACTGATAGATATATATTATATACTATCAGTAAATATAAAATTGAAATTTTTCATTCCTCCAGACCTAATCAGGTGAAATGGAAACTTATGGTTGCAGCATGTCAAAGACGCAGTGGAAATTATCAGCAAGCACTTGAAGAATACAAATCTATTCATCGCAAGTTTCCTGATGATGTTGAATGTATGATAATTTTTCACCAGTGGTCTTTTACTCTTTTAGATTCCAATATAATTTTAAAGATGATGGTATACTGCAAGATGATTCCTATTTTTCAATGTTTTGATAACTTAATTATAACTTGTTCGTTTGATAACTTAAATATTTAGTTTTTACCTCCTAGCCTATTCTATTCAGGTAGCCCTAATGGCACTTGAATTAACCAGTCATACTCTTTTACTGTTTCTGGACCATATTATTATTATGAATACTAAAATCAAGCACCAAAAATTAAAAAATAATTTAAAATATTAATAAATGGAAAAGAAACATGTCGTTCAAGAGACATTCAACTTTTAAGATAATGGACAGTATATTATATAAAAGTAATCTGAGCAAAAGACTTGTAAATTATTTGTACTGACATGATGCAACATAAAATATTTTTTAAATGTAAATATAATTATCAACATCAAATCTTGAATTACTAAATGCATCTATTTGTTTATTAAAATGTATATAAATTTATTTTCCTTATAATATTAGCATACAGTATGCATAACAACGAAGGAATTATTTTCCATCTTTTAAAATCATACTGCCAAATTTTATTAAAAATTCATATTAGATACTTTAAGTTACTGTTCAGCTTATTTTAATAATTATTCCACAACTGGTATTAGATGCTGTTGTATCTGAATACTTTTTTTCATGGTCTTCTGAAAAAAATATACTTGAATCTAATTTTATATCCAAAAAATTAGGTTATCTAGGTAATTTTCTCCTAGCATTAGACTATTTTATTGTATTTAATATGTCCTTATGTATTTATTATTATATTTATTATAATATTGAAAAAAAATAAGTATTATCTATTCAAATATGAGGCAAACAGAAAAGCTGGTCTTAATTGGTTCAATCAATTCAGTAATCATAAATTCATCACTTTATCACTGGTATATACTTATTACACCTTCTGCAATTATATGATGAACTAATTTCATGTTTTAGTATTTGTTTTTAATTAATCCAATATCGTTACTTCTGAAAAATTACTTTGATGCTGCTTACCAAAATAAACTGAAAAATTTTTATTTATTAAATTTTAATACCAAAAATTTAATTCACCTGTTTTTTGTATTATTTAATTTTTTTCTATAATTTCTGTGTGATTTTCTTCTTTTAGGCCTTAGATTTCTGGTCCGTTTGTGTACTGATTTAGGTTTGAAAGAAGCTGCTGAATATTCTAATAAATTAAAGAAAGCAGAAAAAGCAAAAGAAGTTAAAACGCAGGTATACAAATCATAGTATCAAATTCAATAAAATATTTTGGCTGAATTAAAGCATAAAATTTTCTTTCTTCCTTTTTTTTTTTTACATTAAAATTTTTTTTTAAAACAGCGAACAGCAAGTAGTGGAAGTCGACCAGGAAGTCGAAGAAGTAGTAGTCGTACATCGAGGGATGGATCTGCCAGCAGTTTGAGCAGTAATATCAATTAATTTATTTATTTTTGAAATCTATAATAATTCCTTAAAATAATAAGGAAAAGTAAAAACTAGTCCACCAGCCTCAATAATTGATTCAATTTTGCCAATTCTTATTTCATGTGAAAGCTTATAATCTCTGGATGCTTCATCAATTGGTCTCTTGGTCCTTGCCCATACTCTATTTTTGAGGGAAACCTCAAAAACATTACTTCACTGTGCATTTTCTTTGAGAGAGTTCTTCAACTATAACTATTGACCAATCTAGCTATTTTTTATTTTATTAAAACCTCTTTGTTCCGATATATGCTATCAAAATTCCCCTGTCATAAATTTTTGAGAGATATCATCAAATAAAATTGGCACAGCAGACAGCCTCAACAAATGAACCGATTTCGTCAAATATATTTCATTACTTCGCCTGTAAAACTATTTAGTTAGTATGCTTTGTGTTTGATTGGCATATATAATTTAAATTAAATGGCAATGTCGTGATGTTTTGGAAAACTTTTTTTTTTCGTGGCAAGATGTAGTTTATTAAATTGACTGGGCTAGATTAATACTATGAATATGATTGGTAGATGGCTAATTACCATAGGCAGACGTCTCAATTTAACTATTAAGCTAATATTTATTAAATTTTGTTATTTATTGAGGCAAATAATGATTTATTTATACAATGTTTAAATAAGTTAATACAAACTCATGAAGTGGTCAATAATGATTATCCATTTCATGAATTTAAAATGTTACAGGTTGAGTTCACACACA
>JAPMOR010064619.1:1236436-1279675 GCA_026543865.1 Argiope aurantia | reverse complement strand
AATTTGTATAATTTTAGACTAAATCCGTTAACAAATTGATTGTCACCTGTTTATTTATCTTTGTTTATACGAATGCGATAACTCAGAATCGATCTCTGAAGCTCTTTAACATCTCAATAGATGAACTCTTTTAGCATTAACGGATAAGGGCCTTTGTTGCCAAAAATCCCATTCTCATCCCATTTCACTCCACTCAAAACCGCAACAGGCAGTTCACAAGGATCGTTGATCTATATCAACGATCCTTTGATCAAACGGAAGTGATTCAAATGGTCGATTTTTTTTATATGCGATTAAATGAAAAACCTACTTGAGATAATATACGAGAAAGTTGGGAAAATAATATTCCTACTGGATCTATCAAAAATAAACTAAAAAATTATGATCAATAAATAATAAATCAGATTTTTGAAAATTCTTGATAAAATTCTATTGCAACAGCTAAAAATTCATATATTTTATTATACAGCAGATAGAAAGCAAGCTCGAAATTTTTACTAGCCAACAACACTATTTCATCTTTTGTGGGAGTGTTTGCATTCCATTCGCTTTTGACCCAGTTTCCATCAGCGGGAAGGAAACAGTGACAGCATGCAGATGTCAGAAGGGAGTGGCGAAGACATTTGTAGTTATAAAAAAAAAGGAGCGTGATCGCATGTTAATGGAGGGGAATTTAAAGCTACTTAAGTAGCTTCCATTAGGGGACAGGGATGTATGCATATAGAAAATAGTACTCAAAACAAATACTAAAAGAGTGCTTCTCCCCTCCCATATTTCTTCAAATTTTAGATCCATATTTTAAATAACTTCATATTGTGAATCTGTTTATTATACTTCCGCGGTAAAAAGTCATAATTCGATGCATTTTTTACTTTCTCGTATACAATTATAATTGTCAAAAAATTCGAACTCGAGATTTTGATGAATCTACACGCTTTAGACCTCCCCGAGTTCGAAAAACACATCTTTGGTAAATGCCCGTCTGTCTGTCTGTGACAAAGATAACTCAAAAACGCTTTGAGCTAGATGGATGAAATTCGGTACATAAAAACCAAATTTGTAGATTTCTGTCAAATTGTGAGCAAAATCCGTTCAGAAGAAGTTTGTCTATTTGAATGTAAATTATCATGATAATTACAAAGCAAAAAAAGTTAGATGGTAAGATTCGGTACATAGATTTAACATCTTTCGTAAAGACACCAACCATATTTTGAACCAAATCCAACAAGGAGCTGACTGTCTGTCGGTCTGTACTTTCAGAAACGTGTAAACGTGATAACTCAAAAACGCAATTACTTAAACATATCACATTTGGCGCCAGATTTTGTGACTTTAAGCTTAGTTGTGTGTCAAATTTTTGTTTCAATCGGTGGGAAAGACGCATTTAAAACACAAATTCTATTTTCGGGTACTATTAACAGCATACCACGGATTAATCGCCAAATAACTTGCCTATGATGGCACGATAGATTCAGTAAAAGTGCTAAATTCGTGTCAAAGAATATTTTATAACTATTATACGCTAATGCCATACTAACCGTTCACTGAGATAACATCTTTATTAGTGAGAATGAGAAAGTCTTTCAGGAGACCACTTCCGCTGGTTTATTTTAAAATACAGATTTAAATAACGATATTATTTACTACTTGATCTATTTAATATATATCTTAAAGGTTTTATATGACCTTTTCCTTTTTTTTATTAAATATTGTTAAAAAAAAAAAGAACTGTTTGCTTTTTTTAAAAAGCAAGAGGATGTTTTAAAATAGCAACAATTTTTTTCTTACTTTGCAACGTAACATTTTTTCCCCCTAACTCTTCATACAGAAAAGATGTTTAGAATTACACAAATCCCAAATGTTATATATCAAATTAGAACTGAAATAAAGAAACATTAATAAATATACATTACATAAATATACATAATTAATAAATAAACATTAATATGATATAGCAACCTCCGAGATATAGATGGCGGTGAAATCTCGCCAAAATATAATAAAGCTGCTTATATCATAATTGTGATATTGACGTAATTCTAAGATCGCCAAGCAAACTCGGGAGCCGCTTTAATCGAAAAATAACAAGAAATTAGACCCCCCCTTTTTTTTTCTTTACTTTTTAGCAAAATATTTATATTGGCTGCTGATTATTTTTCTTAAATATAAGAATATAGGTTAATATATAGGTAAAACTAAATCTTGACTTTGCCCTTGAACTTGAAATAAGTAAGATATTGGGATTTATAGCATCAATGGCTGTTATCCCCTATTTCCATATATAGAGAGCAAAAAAAAAAAAAAAAAAAAAAAAAAAAGGTTTTATCAATAAACACACGAGAGCGCGCACATACAAAAACAAACTGAAGTTTCAGTCAGTTAACAGTTACAAAGTAGTTCCGCTGATGCGAATTAGTACATATTCGGGAATTCCAGTGGAAAGAAGAGGTACTATAAGACGGAGCGTTCCCGCAACACGGAATGGTGATTAAAAAAAAAAGAGTCTCAACAGAATGTGGACAATCAAGTTAGTAGATATTGAAATGCTTCATCGCTTGAAGAGAAACTTGCAGATTGGTCTTGTTTGCCGTTATTTTACCCAGAACAGTTTTGAAGGAGATATCTTGCTTATCTAACTGTAGAAAAGTCCACAATTTGTCTCCATAATATGTATACTTTTTGCACGAGAGAATTTTATGTTCAATATCATTAATGCTATTACATTCGTGACAAAGTGGTCATTATGAAGGTTAAAACGATTCAACAGTCTTGTTGTTACAATTGCTTTACTGATTAGTCTGACCACCTTCCCTTCGATTTCTGGACCAGGAAGACAGTGCTTCAATACTAGGGATGTCACCTAAGGAAATGAAATATTTACTGTTTCTATAATTATTGATTGTGATCTGATGCGTCTCTTTCTTGAGGCTTGAAATAATATCTTCAGGAGAGATCCATTCAATCCAAGGTGTATTTTCTGTAACTCCTTTGACTAAGCGATCTGCAAGCTCGTTCCAGATTATATTCGAATGACCAGGTACCCGCAGGAAGGATATGTTTTGGTTTATTTTGGTTAAAGTTTCAACTTTGGATGCTATACGTTGGATAATTTTTATAGACTGGATGGAGATATTCTTCAACGATTCTTCAGCGCAGAGTAGCTATCTGTAAGAATCAAACAATCTTTTCCAGCAACAATGAGAACATCTAGTGCTTGAGCAATGGCTAAACTTCCTGCAGTAAAAATGGAATTGACAGGATGGACTTGAAACATGAATTTTTGGATAGAAGAAAAACCAGCAATTAAGGTGTGTTGGAGAGTTTTGGATGCATCAGTAGCAATAATGAAATGATCAAAAAAGAAATTCCGAATGCATTCATCAAAGTAGTTATTAATTTCAACAAAGGTAGATTTTTATTTTGAAATTTAAAATCCATTAGAAAAATATCAAAATGATTAGAGTTAATCGTTGGGTTTTCAGGCAAGGTGATAATTTGGTTGACAGAGGCATTTAATTTCTTGAGAATAAACGAAATAGATTTTTTGTCTTTGGTAGTTAATTGAATTCCTCGATTATTATGGAAGTGCTCTGTTAGAAGTGGGGAATGTACACCATTAGCTATTTGCTTAATAAAAAACTGGGAAGCTAGTCGCTTTATTTTTTCTGAAAGAATTTCCTGAGAAGCAATTTTCAGAAGGACAACATTCGGGGTCCATTTTGGGAGGCCTAAAGCAATATTTATAGGCCTATAGTTTTGATAGTGTTGCATGCTTTAAACTGAGTCTCGTAAAACCTGTTGATTACGGTGCAACCACAGTAAAATATGCTGAAAATGCTATTATTTGTGATATTAATAATATCTTTAGTTCTGGGGCCATAGTTTTTATGCGAATATTTTGAGACCATTTATCTTTTTAAGTGCATGATTTCTAAGATTTTTAAAGATTATTGTGTTTTGATCCTTTTTAGAAAAATGGATACCAAGAAATTTAATCATTTCATTCCATTTTAAAAGATATCCCGCATAAGAAATGCGTGGATAAGTTGCAATTTTTTTCTCGGACAATTCAGCTATTGCACTTTTTTCTGGAGTAATTTCTAATTTCCAATAATTGCACCACTTGTATATGTTTTCCATTGTATTTTGTGTTTTTTTAACACTGATTTCCCAGGAATGATGGCTGCAGAAAACAAAGATATCATCCGCAAAGAGAATACGTTCGATACCTGCTATAGTTTCATGGAAATAATACATAAAGGTAACGGACAGAATTGGTGAAAGAACACTGCTCTGAGGTAACCCTTTGTTCGGTATTCTGTTACTAGAAAGGGAGTGCCTCCAACGAATCTCGAAAGTTCTGGCTTGCAGGAAGTTCAATAACCACTTTGACATACTGCCAGTTATACCAAGCTGTAAGCATTTAAAAATAAGGCCGTCGATATGAACAAAATCATATGCACTTTTGATATCGAGATTCATAGCAACGAAGTATTTTTGTTGTTGTGTTGTTGTTTGTAAGCTTCTGTGATTTTTGCCTGAATACTAAAAATTGCAGTTTGGTTATCTCTGAAGGGTATGAAACCATGTAAGCTATTGTATAGTTTTTTGTTACAAATTAGATAGTAAGTAATGCGTTGAGTTAGGATACGTTCAAAGACTTTGCAAAGAACTGAGGCTAGGGCAACGGGCCGATAGGAAGAAACTTTGGTTTTGTCCTTGTTAGATTTCGGAATCGGAATAATTAGAGCCTGTTTCCATTGTTTGGGGATGTCAGCTGAATCAAATTGATGTAATTTGATTCAGTTAAATAATTTGAAGTTGATTCTAGTTGAGATTTTTGAACCAGAGGCTGGGATGTTGTCAGCACCAGGAGTAGAGTTTTTAGTTTTATGGATTGCTTTCTTAAGTTCCCAAATTTCAAATTTGCTATTGAGGAAGGAATTTGTTCCAGATAAATCCAAGGGAATAGGTTCAATATTTGTACTTTGATTAGAAAAAGTCTTTGCACTTTGGTGTGCAGGATCGCATATATAACGATTGTTTTGTATAATAATGCTGTTGTGTTTAGAGTTCGGATTTGTGTGATTTGAAAGTTGATTTAGAATTTTAAAGAACATTTTTGGATTACGAGATATTTTGCAAATTTTTTCCCAATATTCTCTTTTCGCCTTTTTAACGTGAGAACGAAGCCGACTTGCAAATGTTTTGTGTTTCATCCAATCTGTTTCAGAAATGTTTCTGATAGCCTTTTTTTCTTCGATAGCTTCTGATAGTACTTGTTGAGCGTTTCATAATTATGACAAGAAAGATTGCACCAAGGAGAGTAAGACTTATGCGACAATAGCTTAAATGGAGTATTTTGGGTTATTATCTTAGTTGCGTTCACCGTACTTCCTTCAATGGCACATTGGTTGGCATTATTAAAAAATTCGTGTGTGTTATGTGATCCTCGTCCAATTAATTGGTTTTTTTTTTTTTTTTTTTTTTTTTTTGTGACTGACATTTTCTGTAACCGACCAGGAAGCAACTATCGGATTGTGATCGCTATCGAAAGTTGAATCCATTACATAACAAGAAGTTTGATTATGAATATCAGATGAACAAAGAGTAAGATCTAAGATAGATTGAGTTCTTAATGAACTGTGCTTGACAATAGTTGTATTGAGATTTATGAAATGTAAATAAGTTAGCCAATAAACGAAATCGTTACTCAGAGCCGATGAACGGGATGCTCCCCAAAGAGTGTGGTGCAAATTAAAATAGCCGAAAATGAAAATAGGTAAAGTTAGAGAATCAAAGAAGTGTTTTGCTTGATCAATATCAAAACCTTGTGGGGCATATAAATTAATAATGTTGAATTTGGTATTCTGGAATTGTACTTCGATTGCCAAAAGTGCTAAGTTAAAACCTTCTCTAATATTATTGGGAATTACTCTTCCAAGAATGCCGGAATGCCAATTAGCAGAAAGATAATTAAAAAGACAGTTAAAAGGATTATTAGAAACTACTCCCAGTTTGGGGCTGTAAAAAGGACAAAAAGCAAAAGGGATTCGATATAGTACAAGTACATACGTAGGGTTCGAAGTATTAAGGAGAACACAACTGGAATTTTGAAGCCATTCTACGAAACTATTGCTTAGAGGAGATGATTTATTTGATCCCCAAAGAGGATGATGGAGATTAGAGTCACCAAATATAAAAACAAGGACAGAGAAAGAATCAAAATAATCTTTTACATTTTCTATATTGAGTACTTGAGGAGCATATAAGTTAATAATAATAAGATTTAAGCCTTTATGATAAACTTCAACTGCAAGAATTTCATGGTTGCTATTGTGTGTAGCACTAATTGGGATAATTCTACCAAATGCGTTTAATTAAACCACCAGACCGATCTTGCCTATCTAAATAAAACAAATTTTTAGTTGAACATAGAAAGTGATCTTCATGCTTGAAGAATGTTTCTTGAATTTGGATGAAGAAAAAGGGGGAACTTTGAGCCAATTTATTTTAAGACCTCTACAGTTCCACTGAACGAAAGTCATGGTAAAAAAGAAAACGACAACAAAACTGATCCCAAATGAATTATGAGAAAACAAAAAAGTTTGAAGACACACAAGAAAAACAAAAGAAAAAAGAAAGGGAAGGAGCGAGACCAAGAACTAACCAAAAGCCCCTGCATCCAATTGCATTGGAATAGCAGATGCTTTGTTAATCTTTTCTAATGCTTTTTTCTTTCATGATGGAGAAAAATTTTCGCCGCCAAGGTTACTCATGGCTATTAAGTTATGTGACTGCGATTCCACCAATTTTTCAAACATTCCAAAGATCAGTTAATTTGCCCTTTCATTTTAATTTTCATTGTTTGGATAACAAACAGATTCTATCCTTTCCTTCATTTTAATGATCATAGTCTCCATTTTTTCGCTTATTTGTTCTTCGATATTTTTTGTAGGAGCATTTATTTTGACAGCTGTCGCATAACTAAATTTCTTTAACTGATTGTAGAATCGTCTCGCCTCAACAGTTGTGATATTGTTGTTACATTTGAGTTCTAAAATGTATTTCTCCTTGATATAAAAAGGACCTCCTCCCAATGTGGCCGAATACTCGCCTTCACAATTGATACTGTTACGAATCTGCAATTCGGCTTCCCAGCATAGTTGGTTCCATCATCAGAAAGAATGTTTTACAGTCATCTGTATTGGACGGAGTCTGGGTGTCGCGTCGGAGATCCCGGAGCTTGGTGACAAACTTGACGACCATTTGGCGACTTTAGTGCCAAAATAGATTATACCCGAAACATTGAGAATTTTCCCGATCCGTCCAGTAGGAACCCAGATACGCTTCGAACGTTCCTGATTGGTTGAGAGGCTTCTAGCCCCGCTTCCTGAGACCTATAAAAGGAGGCAGCCGCAGCTGTCAGAGAGTGGTAGTCGGAATCGACGGAGCGGAGTAGTTGAGCAGAGTAGTCGGAATCGACGGTGAAGAACTGGTCTTCCAGGGATTAGCAGAGCAGCGATGGAGTCAAGCTAGTGCTGAACTAAGCTGTGCGCTACGCAGTCTTGTTGTATGCTGCACGTCTCGGCTGAAGATAATCGTCTTCTATGCTGTATATAGTTGTCGTTTTTGTGCTGTCCTGTGTGTCTTCGTGTAAATAAACGTCGTTGTTTCTTTTTCTACGGCCGCCTGCTGATTGAGCGTTCTCCACACCGTATAACTTCCACTATCCAAACGAACTCCGGAAATTTCGTAACAATACATTTCTGTGGGGATTGACAAATGCTTGTGTGAATGTCGTCACACAGATGACAAATCTTTGGGTTTTCGCATACCTTTGACGAGTGCATGAAACTAAAGCAATTTGTGCATTGCCGTGGCTTGTCAATAAATGATTGTATTTTTTGATTTGTGAACCACATCTTTACTTCTACCGGCAAACGTGTTCCAAGTTTCGTTATGAGAACGGGTGATGTCTCCCTGCAGTCATTATATTTTATATATCGACTCATCTCAGCAATTTCAAATTCGTTATTTTTTGTTAACTCTTCAGCAATTTCTAGCAGTGGGACTTTTGTTGGGATATCATAGAGTAAAAATCGGGAGGTTATATTTTCCCATATAATATCCATCGCAATTGGAATGTTTACTATGTTGTCTAAATTAAGTAATTGGGGATTAACAGGATCCTGGGTTGTAAACAGGATTTTTCCCTTGCCAGTAAATTTCATATTTTTTATGTTTGCATGACGTTTTATTTTCCCCTTTATGAAAGACTGTAGGGTAAATGGGTTTATTTGGCGAATTCGTAATTTAGAGTCCGCATTTGATATTACAATATTAATTTCTTCATATTCAATTTTCCCAAGGCGTAAAACCAGTTCCTTTGTGGATTTTCCACTCCTGAAGAATTTTTCATACATTGCAGATTGCATGATGTTTACAGAATAGCAAATATCATTTTCTTCTACTACGGTAACCTTTGATAGGCTCACTTTTACTAAGTTTTGAAACAGTAGAATAAAAAAAGAAAAATGGACAGGTCTCACCTGACTTCAAAGCACTATATCACACATCAGTTGAAAACAGAACTTCTAATAAAATAAAGGAACAAGGAGCAAATTTTTTTGCTTCAAAAATAACAGCTCAAAATTATTCAAAATTCAAATCCCGTTTTCTTTAACGACAACAACGAAAAAAAAATCGACTTCGCCCTTATTGTTTGCAATAGCACCCAGGACACGTGCTATTATTCATTTGCGTAGAACCACCTAGTTACGTCAAACGCTAGATTAAAAATAAACTTATCGCTAAAACTAATGACCACAGGTCCCGGATTTCATCTCGAAATATAAACTTGATACCTGGAATATGATAGTTGTGGTTGCTTCGTATTTAGTTAGGCATTATTATTTCACAGAAAGAAAGTTTTATGCATTTACTAGATATAACTGGAAGATGTGGATTTAAAGATGGTGTGGTCCAAAAAATCGTAACATAATTAACAGTTTGAGCTTGATTCGACTTTCATTTTCAAAATCTATTTAATTCCGTCGTACTGGGTAATGTAAGTTAAATCTAGTAATAAAAATAATAAAAAGGTTTATTGTAAAAAACATTTAAAAATATTTTTAAATATTAATTAAAGTTAGAGAAAAGGATGTACCAAAATTAAAATTGGTTTCGCTGATAAGCAATTTTTTTAAAGTGGTGTAAAAGTGGATTTTGTGCAGCAATGAGTTTTGAAATAAATAAGGAAAAACGTTAACATTTTGATACACTTCTAATTAAAAGTATGAAAAGACCTATCCAAGAAGTAATTAATACCGAATTTGATAGCTCTAAGTCAAACGGTTTTCTACTTGATAGGCTTTTTTTTAAATTATACATATCACATCCAACAATTTATAGTTAGTATATCAACAATAAACATTTTCATTTTAAAAACTGGAAACCAAAAAATTTTTAATCTACAGAAACTATGTATTGTAACAGTCGTTATCTTTTTATTACAATTTTATAATTCTTTTAAATACAGCAATGACATAAATCTTGAATTATGAGTGCCCTCTTTGTACATCCATATCAAAATTTGAAATATGTGAAATACAATTTATTACTTCACTAGCCGCCTTTGGCGACCAGTCGGTTCGCCAGTATTACCGCTCACTACAATTTTCAATTAAATATTTTAAGTAACTGGTCTCTTAAAAGATTCTCAAACAAAACATTTTTAATCTTCAAATTTTGATAGCCATACCAAACTTATATTGTTTAGATCGTTTCGTTCAATTTACTATATATATTTTGCTAATTTGTTGTCATTTTCGGTAAAACTTCAACTTTAATTAAAAATGTAAATGACGAAATTGCAATTAATATTAAGATATTTTTTAATAAAACCAAGCGTTTTATTTTATTTATCATCTTTATTGTTATTTATTAATTATTATTATTATTGAATATGAGTATTGCAAACAGAATCGCTCGGTATTTAAGTCTTATGTGAACTACAAAATATTTTTCATAATTTATGTAATATCTAAAATAATAATTCAATAAAAATTTCTCAGATTAAGCATAGAATTCCATTTTTAGTTTTGCTTTCAAAAGGATTGAAATGAAATCAATAATAATATTTTGTTCCGGCCTATAAATATATTTCAAACATTATGAAGTCTAAATTTAATGCTTTAAGGTATCATATTCTGAGAAATATTCCGGATACACCAAATTTTAAATAAATGAATGAATGTTTCTATTTTCCACGATCAACTAAGACTTATTTATGAAGTTTTAAATGTAAAAAATTTAGAGAAACTCAACATTTTCATAATGTTAGGCCAATTAATCTTGAGAAACCTGCGCGCTGATTGACGTATTTTCTTTGAAGCGATCGATGGAAAATCTAAAATTATTCTTTTTTTATTGAATAGTGATATTCAAATTTTCATAAATCAGTCAGTTTAAGTGATTGGAAATTAACTCTTAAAAGTCAGTGATTTAGTTGATTGGAAATTAACTGTATGACCAACATAAAATTATTGCTTTCTCTTGTGGTGTATGCATTCTCCTTAATTCTCCTTAATCTCGAATAAAACATCACATACTATCACAGAGAACAAACGCATTAAAAGTAAACATAACATTTCAATAGTTGCCAAAAACAAAAGAGAGAAAAATGCAATTAATAAGCAGACGATATTTAGAAAATACAGATATTTAGACTGGAAAATGAAATTATCTGAAATTAACTACACGCGCAGACGATATTTACAAAAGTAAAAATATTCAAACCTGAAAAGGAAAATATATGAGTTATTCCATCAATAAATGCCATAAGTTTGTTTACATCTTCATTATTTTATAGTCATTAAATATCAAAATGGATCCGGTACTGAATAAACACCCTGTATAGAGAGTGTAAAAGATCATAAAATAATTTTTCTTGAATTTATTTTTTAGAAAAAATAATATTTCATATTTGTTTCATTTCTTACAGACACTTGCCAAAAATTATAATTTTGCAGATTTCATTTCCAAAAAGATTTAATTTATTTTCAGTTAGAGCTTTAATCAATGTGATGGCAACACTTTGAAAAAAGCTATTTTTTTTTTCTCATGAATGCGAAACGTGCTTAATCCTCATTTTTATTTTTGACGAAAAAAATTATTGAAAAACATAGTTAAAATATTTATTTAAAAATTCATTAAAAATAGAAATTTAATTTTAAGATTAAAACAGTAGTATCATTTAAAAGATAAATTTTTTATCTTTAACTTCATGTAAAAATCTTTTTTGTGCGGTAATATTTTCGGCAGTTATAGCAGAAACACGTCAAAATTTCGCTTAATTTTTAAATAAATAAAATTCTAGTTAAAAATTCGAAAAAATAACCCCCAGGTGCACATTCCCGGCCTCCAAGGTATACACGTGCCAAATTTGGTAGCTGTAGGTTGAATGGTCTGGTCTGTAGAGCGCCAACACACACACACACACACACACACACATTGAGCTTTATTATAAGTATAGATATAGATTTCTCCTAAAACATGATATACACTTTAAAAGACGTTGAAAATTATTGAAACAAGCAAATGCTTTGGTAACTTAACAGCACAGCTATGACAGTTTAAAAAAAAAAAGAAAGAAAGAAAAAAGCAGTTGGAGTTGGTTTAAACTTTTTTTTTGATCAAATGAAAAGATTTTATTGCAATAAATACATCATATTTTGCGTAAAATAAAATAAATACCCACTATTATAAAAAAATTAAGGATTTTAATGAAATTAATGCTGGGTTACACAGGGAAAATACCAAATCAAAGCAATTCACTACAGTGAGCTCATTGGTATATTGCAAAGGTTACTAAAATTGAAGAATAGTACTATTAATTAGGTTGCAGCTGAAATTGAAGTATATCGTTTGAAAATTTAGAAAGCAGCTTAAAAAATAATACAGCGAAGGAAAAGTTTAAGTGGATTTTTTTAAAATAAAAATATATGAATGCGAGAAAAAAATATAAGGATTATTCTGAAAACTTGGTTAGAATTAAAAATGTTCCACTTAACCGTTAAGGATCAATCAGTCTTTCGCTATGGACGTTCCTAAGTTTATACTTTTTTATATCTTAGCAGCGAAAATATTTTAATCACATATCTTTCCCTGTTAAATCCATTTTAAAAGATTAACACAAGGTAGAAAGATTACAATTTTACTTATCATAAGTCAGAGCAGATGGACATTTTTAAAGATTTTTATGATTATATTCATACTAGTCGCCTTTAGAGACCAGCTCGTTCGCCTGAAATATTGGTTAGATTTAATTTCAACTAAATTATTTGGATATAAATTTATGATTTCACCAAATTATCAGATATTAAAGTCGTGTTATTTTGATTTCCTTTTACATATATATTCTGCTTGTTGTGTGCATGAGCCTTTCTAATTGAGAACAGTCCCATGACATCATGGCTCTAATAAAACTTAAATATCTTGTTCATCTATATTGTAAACTACGCGATATTGTAACTTCACTCTTTTCTACATCTCGTAAACTACTCAGATATTAAAAAAGGATTCCTTTAGCTTTTAACAATGGAAGAAAATCACTTAATAAATATTTGATGAAACAATTAAAATGGTTTTAACTTCAGGGTAATAGTATAATTAATTGTTGGAAAATAAGCAAAAAAAATATTTTTAAAGAAGTATCAAAGTTTAGTGAAAATTTGTATGATTATTAAATTGGTATAATCAAAAAGATCATTTTTAATATTTTAAAATGGAGTAAAAACCACTTTTGGGTAATAATATTTTCAGAAGTTGTCTCATAAAAATGTAAAAATCTCGTTTGATTTTTAATTAATTAAAATTTTCAAAAAATTGTTCTCAAAATTTTCAAAAAAAGGCTCAGAATCTCACCCTCTAAGTTATATATGTACCAAAAATGACAGCTGCAGCATATACAGACACATACGATCATCGCTATTTTTAGTAAAGATCAGAGATGGCAACAAATAGCTATTTAACACAAACCAAATGTTCCCATTACAAAAAGCTGAACGAAGAATTCCACATAACTTGCAAAAACAAACATTTTATTACTCGTGATAAGTTACAGTAGTGATACATAAGTGATATATGACAGTAGTAGCCAGACCGCTGCGATACACATCAGATATAATTTTTTGATTGAAAAAATTATATCTGATATGGCCCTTTTTATTTATCAAGAACTGACTGAAAGAAATTTGAAGAGTATTAATAACCAAAAATGTGTCCGTTAACGTCGTGGAATATAAGAAAAGGATCTTTGAAAATGTAATTACAGCAATCAAGTCTAAATTTCCCACTAGTCACACACAAAAACTTATATATGTACAATAGAATAACGAAAAACTTCATTCCTGCAATAATGTTGTTCTTGTTGCTGAAGTTTCCAAAGATTATGACTCTATTCAGTTTAAATCGCAACCATCCTGATTTAAATATTCTGAATCTAAGAATTCTCTATCCTACACAATATTGCCGCATTGAAAAAAGACAGTCGAATCTCCATGGCCGAATGGTCATGGTACTGGTCTCATGATCAAGAGACTTGGGTTCGAATCCCGCTAGAGACAATGCGATTAATAGTATATGTAAATACTTAATTCCTTGATTTTATGTTTTCCTTTATTTCATGTTCCAGAAGATGCTGGGCATTTCTTTAGTTTACCAGACAAGTGTTCTAGACTTTTCTTACTGTCTCCAGAAGAGTATTCTGGAACTTTCTCGACTTGTATAAAAGCAGAAGATTTGTCAGTTACTGTATTCTCAGTTCTGAGTTCAGTTAATAAATTGGTTTAGGTCTACCTCTTGTGTGTGTCATTGAGTTCTATTCTAAAGTTCTACGTGACGTTCTTTGGTGGAGGCGCCGAGTACGATTCCAGTCAGCGTGGAAACGCAATTACGAAGAAGCGATCGCCTTAAAGGCATTGAACCAGAATTTGGACTTTATTTCCCACCATCCAGAAAGACAAGGAAAATGCCTGCAGACCAGGAAACTAAACCTGTCATCCTGACATCTGCACAGCCACAATACAGAAATCCATCTGTATTTAAAGACGTGGGACAAGACCCAAGCAAATGGCTGAAGGAATACGGCAGTGTCAAAATTCAACAGATGGGATGACATGACTTGCCTCGCAAATGTGTTCTTTTTCTTGGATGGCACAGCAAAGCAATGGTTCGAAAATAATGAAGAGAAATTGACTTCCTGGGATATTTTCAAATCAATGCTAAAAGAGGCATTTGGAGAAACACAGCATTATGTAAAGGCAGAAGAGGAGCTAAAGAGTAGAGCTCAAAAGTCTGGCGAAAGCACGCAGTCGTACATCCAAAGCGTGTTAGGGTTATGCCATCAAGTCAAACCAGATATGTCAGAAGAAGAGAAAGTGTCTCATCTTATGAAAGGAGTCGCCGAAGATGTTTACAAGGCACTACTGACGAAAGAAATAACCACTACAGAGGGCATTATTAAATGGTGTAGAAAGATCGAAGAGATGCAGCAGAAGAGGATCCGGGGTAGGAAATTTGAAAGGCTCCCAAATGTCGTACCAATGGCTGCAATTGACCAACAACTGGATCTAGTATCACTAGTACGTCAAATAGTGCGTGAGGAGGTCCAGCGCCTCATGTCTCCAGTAGTCGATCCCGAACTCCAAGACAAAGGCATTGAAGCCATTGTTCGAGAGGAAGTGGAAAATGCTTTGACTCCTTTGTCACATACAACACAGAGTGGAAAAAGGTCAAACCAAGACGCCGACCTCCCTATACTGACGTTGCCAGACGACTTACGCCGGTAGCACAGCAACCACAAAAGAAGACAGATGTCTGGCGCACCCCTGATAGAAGACCCGTATGTTTCCATTGTGGCCGCCCTGGCCATGTAGTTAGATACTGCCGAGATCGCAAAGCTATTTTTGAGGCATATCGGGCTAATAGGAGAGATTTCGGCCGTCAGACGTCGAATGAGATTCGCTATGCTGACGAGTACAGCCGACCAGCAGTCCGAAGTTTGTCGCCCAGCCCATCACGAGGACGATCGCCGACACGGCGCTACAGATCTCCGTCGCCATATAAAAGATCCAGTCAATCTCCTAGCTGGAAAAATGACGAAAACTAAGCGGTGCGACCTTCCTTGGGGGTGAGGCCGCTGGTGACAAAAATCCTCCGATTGCCGCAATGATGTCTGGGAACAATATTGAAGTAATCGTCGATAATGAGCCAGTACCTGTCCTTGTGGACTCTGGAGCCTCATTTTCTGTTATCTCGGAGAAGTATCGTCGCCTACTGAAGAAAGTTATGTTTCCAACAACTAACAGTGTTCTTTTAAAAGTCACCGATGGAAACTACGTGAGACCAGTGGGAAAATGTACGCTTCCTCCCGAAATCAATGGCAGACCTCAGGCTTTTGTATTGTTTTTCCGCAATGCAGTCACGATATCATCCTTGGTCGGGACGTTTTGGGCGCATCTCAAGCTGTTATAGATTGTGGCCGCTCGGAGCTCTTGTTTCAAGACGTCCTTCGAGAATCCCAAACTCCAGACTCCAGCCGTTTATTCACGATAGAAGACTATACAGTACCTGCTCGTTCTATCAGAAAGATTACTGTCTTAGGCCGCAAGAACCTTCGAGCTATCGACGTAATAGTAGAGGGAAATAGGATGCTCCTCTTGAACAAGGAAGTTGCTATTCCGTCTACTATAGTTACGCTCCTTAATGGAAAAGCCGAACTATGGGTTGCCAACGGACAAGGAGAACCTCAGATCATCCCTAAAGGCATGTGCATCGGGTATGCCGAACCTTTACACGAGGACTGCGTAAATACCATAGATGAGGGATCGCCTTATTCCACGACCACTTCAAAGGCAAAGTTGGGTGTCATCGATTATACCACGATGATAGTTCCGGATATGAGGATCGACCAAAAAGAAAGAATGTTTCATCTATTCCAGAGGTTTTCAGAAATTTTCGATCAAGAAGGGACGTTCAAGAACGGAAACCAACTCAATGTTAAACACAGGCGACCATTTACCTATTAGTCAGAGAGCTTACAGAGTGTCCCCATCTGAACGCCGCATTATCAGTGAGGAGGTAACCAAAATGTTTGAGAAAAACATCATTCAACCATCAGAAAGTCCATGGTCATCTCCAGTCGTCTTGGTCAGGAAAAAAGATGGAAGCTGGCGTTTTTGTGTTGATTATCGTAGATTCAACAAAATTACCAAGAAAGACTTGTATCCATTGACACGTATTGACGACACCTTGGATTGCCTGAAAGGGGCAAAATATTTTTCATCTATGGATCTTTACTCCGGTTACTGGCAAATAGAAGTCTATGAAGCCGATCGTGAGAAAACGGCTTTTATTACACCTGAGGGATTATACGAGTTTAAAGTGATGCCATTTGGCTTATGCAATGCTCCTGCAACTTTTGAAAGGATGATGGATAATCTTCTGCGACATTTAAAATGGTCAATGTGCCTTTACTATTTAGATAATATTGTGGTGTTCTCAGAAACATTCGATGAACATCTTCAGAGGTTGAATACTGTCCTTCAGTGTATACAGAAGGCCGGCCTTATCCTTAATAAAAAAAAATGTCGCTTTGGAGCACAAAAGATAAAGATATTGGGACACCTAGTATCCAGTGATGGCGTACGACCGGACCCAGAAAAAATAAAGGCCGTGAGTGACTTTCCCGTGCCTAGGAATATCCATGACATCAGAAGCTTTCTGGGACTTTGCTGTTACTATCACCGATTTATCAAGGACTTTTGCCATAAAGCCGAACCTCTACAGTTGTTACTGAAGGGAGACACAAAATTCTGTTGGGGACCTGAACAAGTGGAAGCTTTTAATACCTTGAAGAAAGATCTTACCTCCGATCCTGTCTTAGGTCTTTATGACGAAACTGCACCAACGGAACTTCACACCGACGCGAGTGGATACGGAATCGACGCAGTATTAGTCCAAATCCAAGATGGGAAGGAAAAAGTAATAGCTTATGCCTCGCGGACTCTGACGAAGGCTGAGAAAAACTATTCCACAACTGAAAGAGAATGTCTTGCGGCCATATGGGCTATAACTAAGTTTCGGCCATATCTCTTTGGAAAAGCTTTCAAGATCGTCACTGACCATCATTTGCTGTTTTGGCTGATAGGACTGAAGGATCCCTCTGGAAGACTCGCTAGATGGGTGCTGCGACTCCAAGAATACGACGTATCAGTGGTGTACAAAAGTGGAAGGAAACACAAAGATGCTGATAATCTATCCAGAACCCATTAAAAGTCGATGCTTCATGGTCTGGGGATTCCATAGGTGCCTCTTTATTCACTAATCTCTCAGAAAAAAGATGAAAGATCCGGTATTGGCAAAAATAATAAGAGACCAACAAAGTACCAAAACAAGTAGGCTGGGAAACTTTAAATTAGTCGAAGGAGTCCTCTACAAGAAGAATTTTGATCCGTCCGGAAGGAAATTCCTACCAGTGATCCCGAAACATTTACGGCTCAGTATTCTAGAATCTCTCCATGACGACCCTACCGTTGGGCATCTAGGATTCACCAGGGCGTATGACAGAATAAGAAAGCGATTTCATTGGCCAGGTTTGTACAGAAATGTTCGATGATATGTGATGCACTGCCGAGAATGTCAAAGGAGAAAATCTATTCCTCAGAAGCCACCAGGTCGTCTCGTGCCTATTCCACCAGCTGCTGCTCCTTTCCATCGCATCGGAATCGACCTTCTAGGACGATTTCCAAACTCTGACGAAGGAAACAAATGGATTGTAGTATGCACCGATTAGTTGACACGGTACGCAGTCACCAGAGCTTTACCGACGGCGGAAGCTATACAAATAGCCAAATTCCTACTAGAGGACATAATCCTGAAACATGAAGCTCCACGAGTTATCATTACAGACCGTGATCAAGTATTCCAGTCCAAGCTTGTGTCCGATATTAATAGACAGTGCAATATCACTCATCGAATGACTAAAGCCTATCATCCGCAAACAAATGGCCTCACAGAGCGATTCAACAAAACGCTAGCAGATATGCTTTCTATGTATGTTGATGCCGAACAGAAGAACTAGGACCAGATATTGCCATTCGTCACATTCGCCTACAAAACTGCCAAGCAAGACACGACTGAAGAGGGAGCAATGCCGCATTGAAGAAAGACAGTCGAATCTCTATGGCCGAATGGTCAGGGCACTGGGCTCATGATCAAGAGTCCTGGTTTCGAATCCCGCTAGAGACAATGCGATTAATAGTATATGTAAATACTTAACTCTTTGATTTTATGTTTTCCTTTATTTCATGTTCCAGAAGATACTGGACATTTCTTTAGTTTACCAGACAAGGTTCTGGACCTTTCTTACTGTCTCCAGAAGAGTATTTTGGAACTTTCTCTGCTTGTATAAAAGCAGAAGATTTGTCAGTTTCTGAGTTCAGTTAATAAATTAGCTCTACCTCTTGTGTGTGTGTGTGTGCCATTGAGTTCTATACTATAGTTCTACGTGACAATATTTATAACATAAAACTCCATCAAGTGTGATTGATGAGTTAATTGAATGCGTTTAAAAATGTGAATAATGCATGAGGCAAAAAACACTTCTGTAATATCACAAATGTCTACGAAATCAGTGATATTGCTGAAGGAAGAAAGTATTATAAAATCCATGATATTAATAAAGTAAAACTCCGCAAAATTAACCGTTATCAGCAAATATACGTGGTCCCTAAAGTGCCCTGGTGAAGGCTAGTTCCCATACCAAAGATTGTATTATAATGCTCAAAATACAAAATTATTTTAATGACCAATTAAAATAATTTTCGTATTTTAAACTTTATATTTTGTCAAGAAATTTTATCTACTTATTTGAAAAACTGCAATTTCTTCTATATATTCGGTATTTATGGTATATTCCATATATATATATATACCATATATATATATTTAGGAAATAATCTGCGCTATTAGGTAAATCATTATTTTCGGTTAGCCTTCTTCAGAGGCCATTTGGTTACACCAGGAATATTGGTTATGTTTATTTTCAATTAAATATCATATGCATAACTTGTTGATCATGATACTTAAAAAAATATTTTTTAGCATAAAATTATAATGAACATCAAAGTCGAATTATTTAAATAATCTTATTCTCTTCTTTTATTTGAGTTATGAAATATCCCAATAGAGTCAAGTTCCGTGGACACAGAGTGATGTTAAAAATGTAACCATCCATTTCATCGATCTTCTAGTTTTCATGGTTTCGTATCCCCACGAGACGCCTTAGGCAAATAAGGAAAACATTCAAAAAAAAAAAAAAAAAGGTAGCCGAGCGATAAAATATTTCATGGAACATTGAAAACAGTTTTGAAGTTCAATGCATCAATCACATCTATTGTTGAAAATTATTCAAAATTTAAAATAATGCTAAAATTTGCCCAGAACATAAATATGTATTATTAATTTTTTGTTTTTTTAATTTTAAAATGGTGCAAAAGGTAGATATGTGCAACAATATTTTTTGAGAGGGGTCATCCCGGAGAAATTTCAAAGCCCAGTTTGATTAGTAATAATTTGAATTTCTAATTGATTTTTTAAAAAATAGTTCCGAAGTACATAAATATGAAATTTGGTTGCACTAAACCAAATAATTTGTCCTGTACAGCGCCAAAACACATATAGATATGCAAATTCTGCTTTATTATTAGTACAGACTATTCAATATTTTTATATCTTTTTCGATAGAGTTATAGAATAAAAACATATTTTGATCATTATAGCTTAACCATGACCTAAAGAATTATCATTTTAAAAATTAATATGCCCTGCTTTCCCTATGAAAATTATAAATTCACATTATGATGTTTTCTTGTAGTCATTAATCTAAAATATGATGTTAGAAAATTTACCAGATTATGTAAGGCAGACCG
Source organism: Argiope aurantia (assembly GCA_026543865.1). Classification (NCBI taxonomy): domain Eukaryota; kingdom Metazoa; phylum Arthropoda; class Arachnida; order Araneae; family Araneidae; genus Argiope; species Argiope aurantia. The sequence continues at coordinate 1,259,681 of JAPMOR010064619.1, read as the reverse complement.
GTTTTCAGATCTGCCGATTTGCGAGAGGGTGAGAGGAGTGTTTGAATTGCAAGGTTTTTAACCTCTAGGCACGGTAGTTAAATGCAGAAATGGCTTTGCAATAACGGCTTGGAAGAAAAAATTATTATTTAGCAAGTGATTGTGCATGATGATTTCTAGAATGCTTAGTAATTATTAAAGCTGATTTATAAAGAGCGGGGAAAAGAATAGAGGCATTCTGCATAAGAAAAAGCAACAAAATTCGACCAGGGTCACGTTGGCGTGATGAAACTGTTGTTAAAAGTCTAATCTCAAATAAGTCGGTGAGATTTCCTGTAGTTCTACGAGAGCTTAAGGTCATAAATTTCGATTTTCTTTATTGCGATAATGTGGCTCTTCGAATTTTTCAAAGAACTGTTGAGCAGTTTGTTGTGAAAATAATTTTTGGTGGAGAATTGGGAGTCTATTCTTATGTCGTTATTTAAAACACACACACACACACACGGTATGTAACCTAATTAGCCTCACCCCTTTCTTACATATTCAAAAAAATCATTAAAAAACTATAAAGATACAAAAAGCGAAAATATGTTCTACCGTTAACCCCAATCCCAAACTTTCAAAGACAAATAAACTACTTATCTTCAAGGCGATGTTATGGTCATTCATATTCTACACTCCCATTTACCAAATGGGAGTATGCACCCCCAAACCCCCATTTGGGCGACAGTAGCAAAAATGGACATTACAGTACTGGAAAGACTTATATATATGACTCTGTTTTCAATTGCTTAGCCTGTATTGACGTCACTCCAGCCCCAGCGGTAAAGCTTAAAACGTTCAAAAAGTTTGATCACCCTGCTAACATACCTCCTCCCCCAGACGTGTTTCCTGTATCCCAAAAAGAAATAGCTTCTCTCAAAAGTTTATCAGACATGACCTTTGGGCTAGGCTCTGGAACCAATTTGAGATAAATTGTACGACGAAAATTGGTCTGTGTTGAACTGCTGTGAGGCTGCAGAACAGGGTGACGGATATTTATAGAAATGAATTATTTATTTATACTAAAATGAAAAACGTTTGATTTGTTCTAACTTCCGTTAAACATTAACAAAGCTTTCCAAGAAATGGTAGGAGTCAGTTTATTTTAGTAATTTCATTTCATGGATTTTCCGTTCTTAAAGTATTCGGACGTCAGTTAAAAAGAAACCAGAAAACAAATTTACTACTTCCCAAATTTCATAAAAGGTAGCTTCAATTATATTTATGAAAATAGAAATTCGAGGAATATAGATATCATATCGCCAAAAGATGTTTCTGAAGGAGAAAATCCAGCAATTAAGAAATCATATTGCCATATGTTATGGAAAGTTTCTCTTAAAAGAAAATTCGATAATTTTTTTTAAACTTTGAACTGCAAAAATTTAACGAATAAATTTCCAAAATGTGTTAAAAAAAAGAAATTTTTTTTCTTTTACTAATAATAATGATGAATGCGTATGGGTCTGCAGACCGTTAGATCTAAATATACAAAATTTGCCCAAATATATAATTTGAAATGGCGAAATGTCCACTTCATCTCGATTTTTCAGAAATTTTAATTCTAATTAATTAAAGGCTGGCATTTTTCTGTAATTAAACTTGAAACATTACAGCACAAAAAATTTCTTATGCCATCTTAAAACTCGAAAAAATTATTTTTTTAATGATATAAATTTCAGTCACATAAATTATTCCTAAATTTTTGTAATTTTTTTTTAATTTTGCCTAATTTTCAACAGTAGATTACATTATTGCACAGAAATCAAAACCGTTTCAATTGTTTCTTGAAATATTTAATCGCTTGATTTTCTTCCATTGTTGAAAGCTAACAAAGAAAGGTTCTATGTAATATAAGAAAATGAAATTACAGCACCGAGAAAGTTAAAAAATATATAACCCAAAAAATTATGTTTTTAAGCTCTGTAATGCTGTGAAACTTAAATCCATTAGGATGGTTCATATAGAGAATGAACAGAACAAGTGTAAGGCCACTAAAATAGACACGATTTCAATTTCGGTCATTATCTGAGTCTTGAAAATATTTTCGTGAGGAAATTGTGAATAGTAAACTATGCAATCAATATTTGCGACTAATTAACAAGGCGGCGAATTAAAAAATATAAAAATTAAAAAATATATATATAAACTGGGCTGAAAATAATATTGTAATCTATTATTACAATATATAGTTAAAAGATGCATCTTCGATTTACAAAATCGTTCTTTGTTACCAAGAAATTGGAAAATAAAACTATTCTAAAAATCATATCACTAGCCCTCCGACCCGCCAAAGGCAAACGGATAAAAAAACTGAATGACCGAATCGCCGCTACAGCAATATTGGCGGGAACTGTGGTTGAGTCCGAAGGGCCATCACCGGCCACGATACAACCCTTCCCTAAAGAAGTACATCCCATCATCGATGGGAGAAACCAGACCCCCCCCCCTTTTCGTGTACCCTCCAGGGTGGCGAAAACCAACCACCATGCCGAAAGCTTCTCATCCTCAATTACGAGGTACCCCCCGGAGGGAATAAACTGTTCTAAAAATAAAAACCTACTCAATGTCAACGCAAATAAATTTAAATGAAAGTTTTTCTACGTTTATTTATTATTATTATTATTTACAATTTAAGGGTTTGCTTCAAAAAGGAGGTAGTTCCAATTATTCAAGTTTGCAGAAAACCGGCGGTAGCACCAGGAGCTACCTCTATATCGCAACAAACTAATGAAACAAACAGCTCCATCGCTTGAATTAACGCGAGAACTAACGAGTGGAGCTATATCTTTCTGGTACCAAACGAACATGTTTTTATTTTACAACATGATAGCCCATGTAACTCCAAATTCCCCTAATTGAAGCTATATCCTTTTTGCAGCAAACCCTTCAATTTTAAAACAATGCGATGCTTTAAAGAAAAGACAAAAGAAAATCATCTATCTATCTATATATAAAGCTCAATGTGTGCGTGTGTGTTGGCGCTCTACAGGCCAGATTGTTCGACCTATAACTACCAAATTTGGCACATGCATACCTTGGAGGTTGGGAATGTGCACCTGGGATCCCTTTTTTTTTGAATTTTTAATTAGAATTTTAATTATTAATTAAAAAATAACTTTCCCGCCAAAAAAATCTTTTTATTTTCCCCACCGCCAAATGAGTAAAGCTTCAGTTTTTTTTTTTTTTCCCACGCTAATAAGGATAGGCTTAACATATTTTCGGCCGATTATTTCAAACGATTCTGTTTATTTTCTTAGTGTCTCATGCATTTAAAATTAAACATTGTTAATTAATCGATCTGCTCATCATGAATCTGAGAAAATTTTGTTGACAAATTCTTAAAGATATTGCATAAATTAAGAAATATATTCTTTAGTGCTCATAAAGTTTAAATTCTCAGTGACTCTGTTTTCAGTAATCATATTATTAAAAAAATGCTTTGTTTCAGTAAAAAAATATTATTATATTAATTGCAGATTAATCATTTCCACTTTAATTTAAAGCATAAATTCTATGGGAGCTAACAGAAAATTTGAGAGATACATATTACGTTATAACTGAAGGCCTTTATAATATTATAAAATTATATGACTATCAAAATTTGAAGTTTTGAAATATTTTAATGAAGAAGATATTAAAGTAGGAATTACATAAAATATTTAATTATTAAAATTTTAACGAGCATTAAGATTGGCGAACCGGCTGGTCGTCAAAGGCGGCTAGTTTATAAATAAAGAGAGTTGGGGAGAGGGAGGTTAATAACTTTAATTACAACTAGTGTCCTATTTTGGATTTCAGTTCTCTACTATGATAACTACTTCATTTCCCTCTAATAACCACGGCATTTCCTCTTATCTATAGTTCATTAAGGACATTGGGCTGTATTTACTCGTCGATTCTTTCCTCATAGACGACTGCTAATGCCTTAGTGAATTCATACTTTCAGCACGAATGTTTACACAAAACGAATTTCTAGAAAATTTCTACATAAGAGTATTACTTATATTCTACAGCCCAAAATAATGTTACCAGATTTTTCCTGCTAAATGTCTCCGCTTCATCGTTGCTCATTAAAAGCTTAAGTATGAGTAAATATCCTCAGCTTTTTCTTTTTTACTTTTTCATATACATAGTATAGAGAAATTAAGAAAGTTAATATTTTATTACCCAAAAATAAATTTTACGCCATTTTGAAATTTGAACTCTATAGAGACTAAAACTGAGTGCGTTATAAAAATTTGAATATTACTATCCTTTAAAAAAAAAAAGCAATTTTAGACTACTTCATCGATCGTCTAAAAGAAGATTCGCCAATCAGCATCCAGAGTTTCCCTACTTCTAATTAGCCTAATATGAAAATTTTGATTGTTTTAAAATTGTAATATTCAAAACCTCATAATTCAGTCAGATTTCATCGCAAAAGATAAAAACATGATTCCTTAGGACCATAGGACTGTATTTACACTTCATAATCTTCTGAAGTATATTTATTGGCTATTAAATATTAAATATACTTTATTATATTAAATCCCTTTGAAAGTAAAACTAAAAACTGTATTTTATGATGAATCAGAGAAACTTTTTATTGAATAATACTTTGAGCTATTGCACTTATTAAATAATCTTTTTCTGTAGTACAATTAAGATTTCAGTGCCGAACAATTCAGTTTTCTGAATTCATGCTTTTAAAAATACATACTTGGTTTCTGTAAAAAATAATTTTTATTAATTGAAAAAAAAAACATTTTAACTTTAAAAATTTAAAGTTATTTTTTTTACGGAAGGCAACAGAAAATTAGAAAGGTACACAGCAGAATGGCTTAAGGGTGCCGTATACACGCCACCTACAATTTTCAAACGTAATGTTATCCTACGGAGAAATTTTTTAAGTCTTTTAAGTTTGCTATTGCGGTTTCTTTCTTATGAAGTCAACTGCAATCAGTAGAAGGAATAAAAACACAGGCTTCTGCCCAAGGAATTTTTTCTCGGACTTCTCAAAGTATTTTTAAATATTTATTAAAAGTCTCAAAACTTCAACTTCGCACATTTAAACAATTCTATAAATTTTTTTATCGTAAATAAAATAAAAATAGCAAAATAGAAGCATCAGTTTTGGTATCTTCTTTCCGATGCATATTTAATTTCTTTTTTTAAAAATGTGTCAAAACAGTATTTTAGACCTAAAATTGGAAAAATAATTTTTAAAATCTGCCCCTCTGCATTATTTTCTTTCTGCTTTTCGTTTTGTTTTGTTTACCATCACAGCTGTTGTCATCTGCGCCTCCACAATCCACACTTGTTTCAGCGAATACTCTCGCACCCCTGGAAACAAATTTAGTAAACTTTGGTAAAAAATTTGGAAGTCCAATGCTGCGGTTTTTGCGTAAACAAATTTTGCATATTTAGCTACATCTCCGGACGGGCTAATTGGTGATGATGGAATTGCAGAAGTAAAATGCACAGCGTCTTGTAAAAATATTACTCCACATGAGGCAATCAAAGCTAAAAAAAATTTCCATTTTGGAAATTAATTAAAGATGGAAAAACAACCATGAATAAAAATCAAAAATATTATTTTCAAGTGCATTGCCAGCTGCATATAACACAAAAAAAGGCTTTTATTTATTTTCAAAGTGGTACGAAGAAAGGGCAGAAAAAATAATTTGTAATCCAAACCTTTGGCAATAAAAAAATGGCAAAAAAATTGAGATTCTTTCATTTTGACTGTTTATTGATAAAACTTTTAGATCAATGAAAATTCGGGATCCTTCTGCGATTATAGAGGCCCAAAAGAAAGAAAATTAGAAAATATATTTATATATGTATTGATTGAATATTTTTATAAATGTACTTTTTTTATATATATGATTCAGAAATTAGTGCTATTTTGTTTGTATTTTTTTGTAAAAACTCTATTTGATCGTGCATTTATAAGATCTTGTACATACATTTATCTTATTCATATATCACGCAATAAATGATAATTCTATTATTAATAGAAAAGTGATATTGTTTTTATCAGAAAAAATAATTAGCAGAATTAAAGTCATTAAAAAGAGAAGTAAGATATAAGAAAATCTATGTCTTTTATTTACTAATATTTGAATATTCTCATGTTTCTGAATGAGTTTTCTACAAAATCGCTATTATCTATACTCATAAAAGGGGAAAAAATGTATATGTGTGTATGTATATTATAATAGTTCACTAAACAATATCTTAAATTAGCCGTCTTTGGCGACCAGCCGGTTCACCAGTATAAAAGATCTCTAAAATTTTCAATTATATATTTTATGTAAATTGGTTTCTTAATAGCTTTTTCTGCAAAATATTTAGCCATAAAGCTTCAGATTTTAATCGTTATATAATTCAGTCATACTATGATGTAGGCCTTAAACAGTTCTGTTCAATGTATTACTTGTCTTACTAATTTTCTATCAGAGCCCATAAAATTTACACTTTAAATTAGAGAGGATATCTTAAACTGCAATTAATATAAAAACATTTTTTACTGAAACCAAGCACATATATTTTTTTAATATGAAAATTGAAAGCATTGAAGCTGTATGTTCACTGCAGAATAATTTTCGTAATTTATATAATAACTTAAGGAATTATTCAACAAACAATTTTCTGATTCATCATAAGATTCAGTTTTTAGTTTTACCTTCAAAATATTTAAATGATGCAAATACAAATATTTTATTTGACTTCAGTCAATAAATGTACTTATTAAAAAATTAGGAAATTTAAATTTTGCAAAGTCCAGCATTACGAATTTTCTTTACATTAGAATTTTATAATAATTATAATTTGGAATGAATTTGCCGAAACACAAATACACTGGAACGATGTTACAAATTTACATCTTTCTTACACAATTTACAAATTAATATGCATCTGCATTTTTTTGTAAAAATTTTATTTCTTTGATCTTGCATCTATGAGATCTTGTACGTACATTTATCTTATTCATATATCTTGCAATAAATGGTAACTAATTCTATTATTAATAGAAAAGTAAGACTTTTTAGCAGAAAAAATAATTAGCGGAATTAAATTCATTTAAAGAGATGTAAGATATAAGAAAATCTATGTCCACTTATATTTACTAATATTTGAATATTCTCATGTTTCTGAATAAGTTTTCTTCAAAATCGCTATACTCGTAAAAGGGAAAAAATGTATGTGTGTGTATATGTATTACAGTAGTTCACTAAGCAATATCTTTATTACCCTTTTTTTTATTTTCATATTATTTTTTATATATATAAGTAAAAATTATTACAAAGCCAAGATGAATTTTCAGATTGAAACATTCCAGAATTCTGATACGAAATCCTGGCTAAGCGGATGAATGGTGATATTGGCAAAATCCAATAAATAAATAAAAGAAAAGAAAAGAAAAAATCATTCAATTAATGGTTTAAAAATTTCGAAAACCAGGTGACACTTAATATAATATATGCATTTTACAACTTAATTTATTATTTATTTCATCCAATTTATGCACATTATCATATTAAGTTGGTTATATTCCATGTTTAGAAAAGCTAATTAATAGAATTTATCCTAACATTATTTTCAAAATAACTATATTTATTTTTTCTTTTTAATATGGTACAAATGAGTCATTTAATTAAAATTTAGGATATTCTCTTTTTTGCGAAAATCAGGCAGAAATTAGGAACATCCTAGCTACACAGAAACACCAGGTCATATCAAATACGTCTCATGAGTTGAAAAATTCACTTTAATTTTGTTCGTTTCCTTCCTCATTTAATATTTTTTTAAATAAATAATTTACTTATAAAATTTTAAAGAAAATTTAGGGACATTTTATTAAAATTCGATGTAAGTACTAAAACTATTGAGAGAAAAGATTGAACCCATTCTTTGGGGATGAGTTCGAGGTCTTACATTTTCATAGGCACATAGATCTTGCCCGATCCTCCTGGATTGAAAAATTAATTAACGCAATTATTGTTAAAAATGAAGTCGTGTCAAACGAAATAATATAAATATTAAATTACTCCTTCGAAATTTCAGGATTCTCTAATATTAATTAACAGAATTATGAAGAGCAATTAATTGTCCCAAACTCGAAGTACTTCAATAATTAATCAGTGCTGAGTTCTATGTTCCAAGAGTCCTTCTAACATTCATGCTGCCCTCGGTACGATTTTCTGTGCAAGCACAGAAAATCTAAAATATCCAACTCAAATAGTATCTTTTCCAAGCAAGCTTGGGTGGCTCATTAACTCCACCAAACCCCTCTCGTGATGTACAAAGACAGTGTCGGTTTTCGAAAAAGAGTAAGGGAAAGTTTTATTGGGGCCAGTTCAGTGGGTCGGTTGACTTTCTGAATGTCACACTCTTCACACAGTAATATCTCCTGGGGACTAGGAATTCTTTTCTTGTTGGGTGTTATTCGGCTTGTCAATCAAACCTTTTAAGCCTCTTTCATCATTAGTTTGGTCACCGCCTTATGCCCCCATCGATAGGTGGCGCATTCGTCGACATCGGGTTTCTTTCTCTGTATATGGCACTCTTTTAAGGCTTATATAATACCATGAGTTTTATGACTATCAACATTTGAAGTTCAAAAGTATTTTACTGAAGAATCTATTAAGAGACCAATTTACATAAAATATTTAATTGAAGATTTTAGCAAACAATAATTCGAGTGAACCAGTTGGTCATCAAGGGCGTTTAGTATTAAATAAAAATGTTTAAAAAATAAAAAATGTTCACCAAGTTTTGAAAATAGTAAAAAATATTTTCATATTTTAAAAATTCAAAAAGAAAAGAAAAAAAAAATGAACCTTGTACCTTTAGTAGTTAGAAGAATGAAAATTTGATATACAGTCTTTTCATCAAAGTTTCCGATTTCGACCGAATTTCGCATGAAATTTATCTGTGAGAAATCTGTCTAGCTACCTGTTGAATATGATTGCTCAACAAACGAAACGAGCATACAAGAACATTATTTTCTAAATTAAATATGAAAAACCAGTTTTTTTAAGCATGCAATCGAATCACAAATTAATTCATTCTAGTTTAACTTTTGCTAGACACAGATTCTTTGAGTAGAAATGATCATAATAAAACCATTTCTATCACTAGCTTCAAGCCTTTCAGCGCAAAAATTTCCAGTGATAGATTTTTCGAAGGAAATAATCGGCTTATTATTTCGAAATTTTTTTTTGTTGGTATTTCATTAGTTGTACACATTTTGAAATCAACATGGTTTTTATAGCTATTATTTTTATTAGAAAAGCGATTAAACTTGCTTTGCAGCGTAATTTTATTTTTTGTAAACATGATACTGACTTTGGAATGAGGTCGCGTAAGTAAAATAAGGCATTTTATTTTTATTTTTTTTTACGTAGTATAAAGAGAAAGAATATTGTAATTGCCATAAAAATTTAATTTCCAGTTTTTGATTAATACTCACGATAAAAACGCTTTTAAGAGATACGAGATATATGTCTGTATGATAACTCGAAAATGGAATACATTAGACAAATGAAATTTGGTATTTAGTCTGTGCACCCAAATTGCAGATTTATATCAAATTTTAGACGAAATCTTTCAACATGCGAGCACAACAGCTCACAAACTCAATCAGGTAGACAGGTGAAATTTGCCATACGGTTTTGTCACCAGAATTATGAATCTGAAACAAATATTGGATCAAATCAGTTAAAGGGCTGATGCTCTTTCGATTTGTGTTTTGCATGCATCTGTACAGATAGGTTGAATTGCAACAAGCTCGAAGGATGAGTTTATATAAAAATTTTATATTATTGTCACATATGTGACCAAATTCGACAGACAGGACCGGATTAAGCTCTCAAGGAGCGCTTAGATAATGCAAATAATGGGAACCTGTCCTCAAAAACTAGATATTTTTCATTGATTTTAATTTATCTATGTAAGCAGTTTTGAATAAAAAATTCTGATACACTGAAATAGATAAAATATTAAAATACGAATTGTCCTCACGTGAGCTGATTTCAGTATATCGTCTGTAAAAATAAATAAATAAATAATTTTTTTTAAAAAAATGAAAAATTTAAGTTCAAAAGTAACTTTAAACAGAATAATATTGAAAGAAATTTTAATAAAAGGTAATTTTAAACATAATAATAAAGCAGGAGTGGTCACCCAGAAATTTTCCCGCAGTAACGGTAACCTCCCCTGGGTTAATTACGGACGTGACCCTTGAACATCATCGTATCTCATATTTTCATTTGATCATATTTCTATGAGAAATCAATAGTACCTCGTAGTACAGTAAAGAAAACTTATACTAATAACATAACCACTAGACAAAAGTGATCACTCCAGTCCGGAGGTTGTTATCTGGCTTATGATGTTACCACCACAATACTAATTCCATACTATTGGTGAACGATATACAAAAAAGTCTAAAAACGTGGAATCATCACGATTTTTTCTTTCTTTTTTGCGTTTAATTGCTGGAATACTTTTGATACTCAAGTACTAGAAAACCAAATATGTATTTTGGGCACCTTTTTTTCCAACCGATTGAAACTGGCTGATACAGAACTGCAATTGTAGTCACAAAATCACATGCCAAACTTCATTCACTTAAACCTTTGTGCCTTTATGCATGCAAAAATACAGACCACCAGACAATCAATCCCTCGACGGATTTGGTTCCAAATCTGTTCCTGATTTATACTTCAGAAAATAAATTTATATCCCAAATTTTATATATTTAGCTCTTTTTGTTTTATAACTGCATTTGGGCAACCGGGCACTTCCACTGAATGAATTTCTTTCAAAATTTGACAGAAATCTACAAATTTAGTGTAAAGACCACATATCAAATTTTATTCATATACAGTGGCGAACAAAAAAAATCTGCAACTTCTAGAAAAATATACATTTTGTAATGCTAGCGAATTATTTTATTCATATAAAATTACCTTCGTTTCTGCAAGGCAAAACATCATATAATTCAATATTTCTATCGCATTATACAGCCCTTCCGAAGTATTATTTTATCCGATTTCTAAAGATAGCGCGCCGAAAGGGGGAAACTTTCATTTATTTCGTTCTTACACGATGGAAGGATGGCTCTGTGTGTTCAATTGACGCAAGGGGGAAAAAAAAAAATGTGATGCTTGCTTTAGTTAAAGAAGGATATTCGATACGTGTGTTCGCTAAAAAAATTAGTTGCAATTAGGCGACAACTTCGAGAAAGATTAAATTAGAACATGAAACTGGTAATGTTAAAAGAATGGCCGAATCTAGTCGAAGCCGAAAGAGGATGACCGCAAAATCCAATGATCAATATCCAAAATAGATGTCTCTCAGTAATTGTCATGCAGGTGCTTCTGACGAAAGTTTAAAAGAGTTTAAAAAGTCTAAAAGCTTAATTTAAGAAAGCACGTGGCTTTAATCTAAGAGCACTGACTCACCAAAGACGGCTTGTAGAATGTGTCCAATTTTTTCGTATGTATGCGTATCGCTCCAAGTAAAACCTTTACCTACAAAAAAAAATGATATAGTAAAGATTTTCTTGGACTAAAGAGCATGTCTCATGGGCAAAGGCTCTAATTTTTTCGAACGAATCGAAGTTCTACCTACATGGATCGAAAAATTAGGGGTACCATTTAGATTGCATACCAGATTTTGTAAATTTTTCAGCCAACCAAATAGTATGGAGATGCATATACAGCAAAGAAGTTGAACGCCTGAAACTTATAACATGTTCTCCGTTATACCAAGATCTTGAAGGAGTGTTTCAAGCTAGTTATTCGAGATCATTTGAAAGGTACCGGAAATTGCATTTTTCAACAGGTGAACTTATCTACCCTTATATTTATTATTAATTCAGCACCTTATCTACCCCATATATTTAATGCCAATTTTAAAATCGTAGAATAAACGGAAAAAATATATCTCAAAAGTTTATAAACAAATGCAATTTTATGCAAATATAATAACGCTAATCATAATGTCGAATTGTAGCTTAATAAATATGTTGTAAGAAAATGAAATCTGAAGTTTGTTTCGTGTTTCAAGATGCATACGGCTTCGCAATTCTACAATGAAGAAGTAAGTAAAATTTTGAATTTGAAATTGCTCGGTAAAATTGTTATGAAAAATCGAAATTTTTAAATCGTTCTAAAAATATGATTTATCGTGGATTAATTCATAAAACGTCATATGAAACAAAACCTCGTTCGAGAAAACTACGTGTGATGGATAATCACTGTGATAGAAAGATACAAAGAGTGACTTCAAATCAGAAAATGCCGGGTCTCTAAATTATAATAAATTCCTAGTGACATATGACTAAAAACATTACTCACAGACGAATTGTAGAACCTGGTTATATCTGCACGTAAAATTGGGTCATAGATTACCACTTTCAAAGATTCACATTATTAAGAGACTACAATGGCCTCATAATGATACGGCATAAGGTAATAAATAGATGGCTGGAAAAAAAAATACAGCCTCAATGGACTTGACAGGAATATAAAATATTTACTTGATTTACGAAAAGAGCTCGGGAGCTTTTACGGGAAGCAAAACGGTGGTGCATCTGAAATGGTGTGGGCGGCTATCGGTTTAACTATCAAGTGGGTTTGGCCTTTTTAGGTCGTCGGCAGGATTTCCCTAAATACACAAAAATACTAGAAAATTTAATCTTATTCCATTTGCAGAAATTGAGAATAGCAGCATAATGATGTTCCCAATCATACATACAATGCCATGAAAAATTATTTAAACTCGAAAAATATTAATGTTCTTGAGTGGCCACCGATGAATCCTGATTTAAGCCCAATTGAGAATATATAGAGCATTATGTCTCGGAAAGTATATGAAGATGGTGGGAAGTTTTATTCCATAAATGCCTTGAAGACAGCCGTTGAAAGTGCATGGTTCAACTTGGGACCAAAGATATTACAAACCTTAAATATGCCTTTTCAAAAACGAGTATGCGATGATATGCTGAAAAATAGAAAGAATTTAAATTATTAAGAACATTGTATTGAATACATTTTACTGAACTTTGGGACACCTAATACTTGCATTTTGTTAGTTTAATTATAAACACAGGACTGCATATTCGAATTCAGTTCCAAGCTGCAATGCTTTTTCTTCACATTTTAAAAGCATGAAATCACCGTATATTATATATTAGACGATATACCGGTGTTGTTCAGGCTGAAATTTTGTTTTACTAATAGAACAACTTCATTGACCAAACTTTCACTGAAATTTTTCCCATCGTTCTGAACAAAATTTAAAGTACTTATAATACAATAAATATTTATAACAAAATTTAAAGCTCTCATATATCATTTTTTAATGTAGAAGATTCTTTCATATATATTATTAAAATAAACAAACCTTTCTATCAACTGCAATTTTATTTTTAATTAAAATGAAAAAAAAAACTGTTGCATCAGAATTTTTTTGTAGTTTCTCGAAAAATTATAGATCGTTTTAAACGACTTTTAAAAATAACAGGAAGTTAATTATTTTAGATATTAACATTTTTTAAAGAATACTAAACAATTTTATTAGTGTTAAATGATAACTGAAATATTTGTAATTTTGTAACAATACATTGCGAGTGACAACTTAAATATTTTTTTACAACATGAAATACTGTTTTGAACCAATTTTTAATCTAAGGCAAAAAATATTTGAGTAAGTAAAAATAAGTCTTATTTAAATACCTCTTTTTCAATTTATTTTAATTGTTTTAAATTCCGCTTATTAAACAAAACTTGAATGCCGCATATTGCTTGGTGACTAAATAATGCTGTTTGCAAAACAAACAGTTTTTAATTAATAAAAATTAACTATTTAATTAATTATCATGAAACCTTTCTATTGCTTCATAATATTTGTAAGGAAAAATTTTAATCTATTCAGTAATTTAGATTTCAATAAAGAACAACAACACAAAAAAGGCGTTTTAGTCTTATTTATATAAATTCTACATAGAACATGAAAAAAAGAAAGAGGCATTCATTAGGTCTACTTCCTATCCGACTTTTATTTAGACTCAATAGCTTTGCAAATGAAAATACACTCCAAATTTCAAAAGAAACACGTCAACGCTCATTACATCTCATTATTTTTTTAAAAAAGTTATTTCGTTGAAAATTTAAAAATAGTAATCTACGAGTTTCAAAGTAAGAAAGTAGCTCTGTGTATGCGAGTAGGTAACCAAAATGATTAGGAGGGGAAAAAAATATCTGCAAATATTTTCCAAGAAATTTTATTTATTGATTATAACAGATTTCATATCGATTTAACAGCCATAAACATTCAGTTCTTATGTGAATAAAAACTGAAAATTCCTTCAACTATATTTTAAATAACATAAAAACTAGACTTAACTAAACTAATTTGTTAATGTAATGACCTAAGCTCTAGAAACATTGAAAATGTTCACTTCTTTTCTGGCAACTCATTCGGAATATTTGTTGGTTCCAAATGAGCAAATTTCGGTTTGAACATCGGGGTAATTACTTTACCCACTCCAAGACTTTCCAGCGTAGATTTTGCTACATTCGTTTTTGATTCTCTCGACACGTAAAGCTCAAAAACTCGAAAGTATTTCACGATATTTTCTACATCGCTTTCTTTCATGGAGTGAACTTCGGCAATGGATTTGACGGAGTGAGTTTTTGGATCGTCTTGATGCTTCGTGATGAAATCCAGAGCTTGTCTCAGAGAACATTTTCCTTGAGGTATGTGCTTCGGCTCTTCGAAACCAAAAGTGGGTACTCCTACTGCCTGCCGGTCTTGTGGTAAGGGCCGCTTCGAAGCTGGATTCTGTAGAAACAGAAGAAACAAATATATTGAAATAATATAATGTTAGAGGATTGCATCCCATGTTCACTCTGCACCAGTCCCAAGAATCACGTTACGACTCTTTTAGAGCCATTACGTGATACTAATTCGCTTCTCTCGCTCAACATAATTATGCATTTTTGCTGGCAATAAGAAATTATACATTTATTACTAAAAATAAATTTAAACTATTTCAAAATGGTGAACTATAAATATTGATTTTTTATCAATCACTAAAGACTAAATCATAAATTTCAAAGATAAAAATTTTCTGGTAGCAAAGACATATATAAGTAAATGTTAGAAAAAAATATATATATAATTTTACAATGTTTAAAAATCAAAATTGAATTTCTTTCTTTTTTTTTTTTTTCTGTTTCGATAAGATGTATTTCATCACAATAGGTTGACATAATATTAATGAAATTGAAATAATTGTCGGAAATGACGCGTATTAATAAGATTATTCAGACAAGTCAATCAATTTTGATGAATTAACATCATATCACAAAAAAGACATACAATATTATTTTTAAAATATCATATTATTTTATTATATTATTTAAATTCTCTCTGAGCAACAATAATATAGCATTTTGAGTAATTAGCCATGCTTCATAATGGCGAAATTAATTCGCGACAAAAATTAGCGATGATGTTATACTTCGCACTGTATGGGGGGAAAAAAATTAAATCCCTCTTTACTTTTTTATTTTGTCCGTTCTGACTGAATCCTCTTATGGACGATTCTTCAACACTTTCATTTGTCCTAATTTCTTGTTTTTGACAATATCGATTTATATTCAAAACTTTTCAATTAAACTCATTTTTGCGTTTCTATTCAACTAAAAAAATGACGTTGTCTAAGATTGATTGATTGAAAGGGATAAGAATGTGATTTTTGGCAATAAAGATCGTTATTCCCTAATGCCAACTTTTCAGCCGAGGAAAGTATGCAAGCAATCTGAATGTGCGAGATGTTGCCAAATGTCGATTAACAAATTCGGTGTGATTTTGCGTCCACATAAGCGTTTTATTTAGAGATTAGAAATCAGATACAGTATAGAGTTTTTTGTAGCATTCTTTTAATTTTTTTCGAGGTACTTAACATATATATATATATATAAAGCCACCCACTTCGTATATATATTACTAAATCCGAAATAAAGCTTGCTTGGAACCTTCTTCTAAGCAATTCAACACTGAAATGCAAGTGTGCACATCAGGTTTCAGAGGGCATCAGTTTTCTGATGTACGAAAACGGGGAAAATTTCCAAAATGCTGGTGGTCAGTTTTTAAATGACCTTGAATGCAATTACAGAAAAATAAAAAAAAATTTCATTAAAAAAATTGATTTTCTGTTACAAATTTTTAATGCTCTTGAGCCTCGGGGAAATGAAGCGCGTCCACCTGGTTTAAGATCTAGTTTTGCAACTATACAAAAGCAATTGAAGATGTAGCTCGCAATTTGAAATGTAGTCAGAATAAGCGAAGTGATACCTGGGTCTACATTTCATTCAAAACTTTGGCTCCAAAAAATGAAATAATGCCATGAAAAAGCTCAAATTACAATCAAGTCTATATTACTAAAAATTTCAATGCTATTTGGAGATGCCATAAATAAGTAGTTGTGAAATGGCAAGATAAGTAAGAGGATTTTCTTTCCCCGAAGAATATAGTACAAATGGTGGTATCGTATTTATCACATTTCCATAATGGATCCTGCTTCTTGTGGAAGGAATCGATTCATGGGTCGGTGATGCCTATTTTGAAATTAACTTTAATGCTTGGTTTATTATTCACGGAGGTTGAGCATTCAAATGCATCGGACGACTCAAAGCTAGGCTGGATAATCAAGAATCTAGGCTGGATATCAAGAATTTTTAATAACTACGGTCCGTCAAAAGAGCCGATACTTAAACTAGCATTCTTTAAAAAGTCGAATTTACAATACTCATTGATGAGCAGAATAAAAGAGATGAAATCCCAAGCAATTTTAATCCTATTTGCTAACTTCCAAGCTTTTAAATTTCATCAAAGCTCACCTCTTAAGCAAACGATCTTTTAATTGCCATCTGGCTTTTTCATTTAGTTTCATTCTGTTGAAAGTCATTTTCAAAATGGAATAATTTTTTTCTTCTCCAAAAACCCAGATGCTAAAAACATATTTCATTCTTATATATATTTTCAATAAAGCCATGACATGAAATGGGTATTTTTATCAATCTGTTTTTGTTTTTCCATCTATTAACCATGTCACGCCCATGCAGTATACGCGTTAAGAACCATTGTATTTTCAATTTTATAAATTAAAATCATTCATAAAATTTATACTACAATGCAAAATTTGTGAAAAATTCAATATTCTATACATTCTTCGCTGAATCGATACAATAACACATTCCAAAGCAGAAGGCGACATGCAATTAAACTGGAGAAGAAACAAAATAAAAACTGCGCGGGTAGCTATCACATAGAATGATGCTGTTCAAAATCAGTATCTTATAACGAAAAAAAAAAATCTTTTTAATCTGAAAGAATGGACTATCCTGTTTGTGTTGCTTGGGGCTATCCGAAAGCGTGGGGCGTTAACTTATCTATCATAGCACCCTGAAGCGTCTCTTAATCTTGGAACGCGCTGGAATTTTCCTTTGCAAATTGTCTTCATTCTATGGACTTTCAGGCCTTTTGAAGGAAGCCTTTTGTTGTTGTTAGGTAAGAAATTTCGAAGATTTTTGGGTGCCACAATCCCTACTAAATCATGGCATTCTACAACTTCCTAACCACAAAGCTTTGTAGAACTTCCATTTTTTTCCCCTGATATAAAAATAGAAAACTGGTGAGAACAATTTTTTCTATTTGGTATGGGTTGTTTTGATTATTCTAAATTCTCTGTTGACACATGAGAAGTAATTTGATTTCTGAATATAAAGTTCGTTTTAATCCAAAAACTATATTATTCTTCCAATAATTTGGCAAGATCCAATAATTCTCAGCTCTTTCCAATTTACTGATTTTCCAATAATTTGGAAATATCTCAGCTCTAAATAAAGTAGCATGCAACTGGCATTTACCCGTAGTTATATTAATATTCCAAATTTCTAAGGATTAGTCCGGTGTTTCATGTATCTGGCCGTGTTTTTACAAACAGTTACATTCGTTGTCAGTGGCTTTTGGCAGTGCCAGTTACGAAAAAGTTAAAGTACAGGGTTTGCAAGAAATAAGTTATCAACTTCAGAGGACTCTAAAATACGTTCTATTGATCCAAATGAGATAAAATTTGAGCTACAGATTATTGAGATGACGCGCTTTATATTTATTTAATAAAAAATAGTACAAAAATTCACCGTTAGGTGGAGTTGTAATACACATAAAACCATTTAATATGGTTTATAATTGTTAAATAAAGTAAAAAATTAAAATTGCTCAGTATATCCTCCTTCATTTTCAACAATATGCTCTAATCGGAGAACCATATTTTCTATGGATGACCGGCGTGAGTCTGCCGGAATATTAAGAATATGATGCCGAATGTTGTCCTTCAGATCTGGTAGAGATGATGGCCTTTGATGGCATATATTGTCCTTCAAATAACCCCACAACCAAAAAGCGCATGAGGTGATATCCGGTGAGCGAGGAGCCCATGCTATTGGGAAATGACGGCTGATAACTCGTGCTTCTGTGAAATGCTGTATTAACAATCGCTTTACACGACCATTAATATGAGGTGGTGCACCATCCTGCATGAAAATGATGTCTTGGAGGCATCCACGCTGTAGAAGAATTGGGATTACAAAATCCTTCAGCATATCACGGTAACGTTGTCCTGTGACGGAACAGGATTGGATTCCATTTGAAGTTACCTCTTCAAAGAAATACGGTCCAATGATAAACGTAGCTGTAAAATCCACACCATACTGCCACTTTTTCAGGATGCAAGGGTTGTTCCTAGATAACGTGAGGGCTTTCCTCTGCCCAAATTCGACAGTTGTGGATGTTAACTTGCCCATTGAGGCAAAAGTGAACATCACCACTCCATAGAATGTTCCATGGCCAAGTTGTGTCAACCACCATTCGAGCAAGGAACTGAAATACAAAAGTTTTACAGACCTCTAAGTCCCCGTTTTGCAGCAGATGCAAAGACTTGATTTTGTATGGATGAAAATGCAAAATCTGCCGTACGATTTTTCGTACAGTTGAATACGGCATATCCAGAACACGGGAAACAACTGGCAAACTCACGCTATTATGCGGCGACTGACTGTTAGCATCAATGAGCGCGGTCGCAACATTTTCGACGCTGGAAGACGGGTTTTTTTCGTCCTCTACCTGGAAGAATGCCAAGTTTAACAGTTTTCTCAAATTTCTGCATCATCTTGCGTAGGGCACCTGGAGACATTGGACCTCTTCATACGACGAAATTCCTTTACAGCTTCAACGGAGTTTTGTTGGTTCTGGTAGAACAATTTCACCAATTGCGCTTTTTCTTGCAACGTAGGCATGACGAACAGAGCAGAAACTAATGTTCGAGCAGAATCCGTCTTCTTTTTATCCAAAGAAAAATGGTAATAGACAAGCGCTGTAACGCAAATTATGTTTCACATTTTCAATATATGCAAATAAATGCCATTTGTATTATGGCGCCATCTATTGGTGAATTTTTGTACTATTTTTTTTTTAATTAATAAATGTAAAGCGCATTATCTGAATAATCTGTACTTCAAATTTTATCTTATTTGGACCAATAGAACGCATTTTAGAGCCCTCTGAAGTGGCTAACTTATTTCTTGCTAACCCTGTACTATGGTCCAGCTTTTCATCCACAGAAGGGTTCAGACTTGATTCCACATTCAGAAAAGAAAAAAACTCTAAAGCAAGGTTCTTTAAACTTTTTTCAGCCACGACCTCATTTCAGTAGGAACTTTCTTTTTTTATCGTGCCCTAAGCGTTGATAAATAATAAATTGAATTACAAATTAATCATATATGAAACAAATAAAAACATTATTATATTTCGGTATTTAAATGGCATATTTTATATCAAGATTATGACCTTTACTACTTTTGCTGTCAAGTAATGAAAAATTTGAACGCATGAAATACGGATATACGAAGATACTTCCACATAGACAAAAGTTAGCAGACAGTAATAATGAAAATGTTTCTCGAGTACAAAATTTATTATTCATTCTGAATGTATTCCATTAGAGCAAATTATAAATACAGAATCTCGCTTGGAAATTCTTCGCGAACGACAAGAATATAAAGAATACGAGAAGTAGAATTCTGTTGCATCGACACAATCGGCCTATAATGTTCAGAAATCACTTGTTTAAAATTAATTTCACTTCTCTTAAGCATCTATCATATTTACTTAACCTCTCATCAACTAAATTTTGATATGTTTCGAAAAAATTTTTAAAAAAAATTAATTGATGGGCAACAGTTTTTGAATTGCAAGGAAATAATAACGTGACAAGACGGTTGGCTTTCAAATATCAAATTCCAGTAATTTTTTTTCGATTGAACGAAATGAAGGATGGGAAGGCAACGAAAAGCAGGAACGGAGAGTATTTAGCGATGATACCGTTTACATTTATCTAAAATTAATTAATTTTTTCAAGTTCATTCTTTTTGTCTCGTAGTATCTCCCAATTGGATGGTAAAGAAAGTTAACATCTTTTTGGAAAATATATCAGGTGCTTAACTATTCCAACAAAGATATTCATATCAACCTAATGGTATTCTCAAGTCGCATTGGAATGTTCAATAATTGTAAATTCTCTACAATACTGGATAGTTCATATATGCCCGAAACTGAACTTTTGAACACTCAGTACTTACTACTTGATTCAACTAACCTTATGGCTCGTATTCTTTTATAAGGAATATCGGATATAATCATTACAAAATACATAATTTCTTAAAAACTAGCCGCATTTGGCGACCAGTTTGCTAGCCATGATCACTGACTTTTTAAGCAGTTTAACAATCAATATGAAATGCATTTTTAAATATTTCAGTTTCGTTTTATACGACTTTAATTGAATCCCCCCGCAACAAATTAATGTGTGCGCGAATTAAAAGTGTATATACTATGAATATACATATTAAGCGTAAGTGAAAATCCTATTTCGGAATTAATGATAAAAACGCAATTTTTTTATCTTAATTTTAACATTGGCAAAAGCATGTGGTTGAATATTTTGATGGATGAGATTTAATTTCATAACATTGTAAAATAAAAAAAATTATTAAAAGTAAAGAAAAAAAACTGTACAGAAATGAATGCGCTATCATTAAAGAGATAATTTTTGAGTTTTAAGATAATGCAAAAATCTTTTTGGGAAGTTAATAGTTTGGGAAGTCATCTATTTCCATTGGGTAAGTCATTATGAGTATCCACAGTGATGGTTAAGCCTATATTGACTCTTGATTATTAAATGCTTATTGCTTAATTTCTTTTACACCTTCTAACTGAATTAAATGTTTGACATGGCGAGTAGCATTTATAATATAATAATTTTATTTAATTAGCTAACTGTTGAATTAAGTGCAACTGTAAAGCCGTGAAATAAAGCAGTCTGTTGAAACTTTCATACACTGATATGTTAACATTTCATTACTGCCATTCCGTAATAAGTAATAAGAGCGATTTCTGTGCCACTTACGTCAGTATTTATATATCGGGTGTCCCTCAATTCAAGAGCCAAATTTACGGGTAGGTAAATTAATAATCAATAAACATTTTTTGCATAGAAATATGGGGTCGAAAATGAAAAGTGTTGATGGGAAAAACAAGAAATTTTGAGGAAATGAAAAGAAAAACACTTTATTTACATAATATTTTTAGAGCAGATGACATATAGGTATAATAACGTAGCTTAAATAAAGAAGAATTTTTAGTAACGGAGGTTAATTTAGTTTGTTTTATCGAATTATTTGCAAAACAATTTTATTGAGTTTGAATGGCATTATGTGAGCTCCAAACAATTCTTTGCCGTTAGAGAATATTTTTGAGTGATGGAGCGATTTCCGCTTTCTGAGAAAGCAAACATGCATCATATGTACGGGGCTACGAATTGTAATGGAAGAGAGGCTTTAAGGTTGTTCCATGAACGCTTCCCAATAGGAGAAAACCGGATTACAAAATTTTTCTATGTTTATACCTCCAACTTTGCGAGAGGGGCTCATTTTATGTCAAGAAACCGGATGCGGGTATCTCGGTCCTCTGCCAACATTTTTCATTTTGGATCCCATATTGCTATACAAAAAAATGCTTTTTTATACGTATTTTATCTTTCCTTAAAGATTGGTCTATAAATTCAGGGACACCTGTATATAGATTTATCAAAAAAAATAATAATATAACACACTTTTATCAATTTACCATTGCATAGTCATAAAGAAGACTTTTAAAAGAGAGAATATCCCGTACCTCTGTCGAACCCTGAGATGTAACTTTTACAATTTTCAGTCGATCCAACAACTCATCGGGCTTCTTTTCGATCTCCTTTCTAATTTCTGGACGACCTGAAAAAGTTAATAAATGTTTTCTTCCACAAACAGCATCTACATAATTAGAAAATATAATACTATTCGTATCGTATTGAAATATTTTTACTAAATTAAGTTATTGTCATAAAACAAGCACATCAGTACCATATTAGTATCATAATTTAATTGATATCCTTCCATGCAGAGACGTTTAAAGGCTAATTACTTGGAGTCTAATTTTAAACTGATTGACCATGGAAACTTTAAAGCATATTTAAACCGCTTCAATTTGTCGCCGACTGACAGCAGTCCAGCATCGACAGCATCGTACTGACTCGTATCGCCGACTGACAGCATCGTACTGCAGTCCAGGATGCCAAACATTTGATATTTGAATGCACCAAATTTATTCCCGAAAGACGTAAACTTAAGAATTGTCTTCTGAAGAACATTATAGCTTGGCCTCTTCATTTATCCGCCTTTGTATAGAGCAAATCATCTTTCATTTCCTTTTGTATATATATTAATAGTATTTCTCCTCCTATTATTTAGACTTTATTTCTGAGTGTATGCTTACAGATATTTACATATATTTTTTATTTGATCATATTTCTCCAATAGTATAACATGATTTACTGTGTTTCCGTCAGTATGTGAGCAATTCTTTTTTGTCTGTATTTGTGTATTTTCTTGTTTCCTCCATTTTTCTCGCATTTGTGCCTGCGTCTTTTATATTTGGAATTTCTTCCACTATCAGTTGTGTACTAGATTTGTAAGGTTTGTGGTACATTTGTTAGCACACAAGAAGTTTATGCATCGAGAATAATATATATATATATATATATATATATATATATATATATATATATATA